>JARHVA010000004.1:600000-860000 GCA_037957365.1 Torreya grandis | reverse complement strand
CACACATAGTGAATGAACATTTATCCATGTTTTCAAAAATATTATGTGTCCACAAAGTGTAAATCACTTGATTTATATGGCACAAATGTTCATCCCATGTTTTATTTAAGATTAGGATGCTATCAAGGTAAACTATAGTAAATGAATTAGTGAATGTCTATAGAATGCCATTCATCATCTACATGAATGTAGTTGGTGCATTAGTCAAATAAAATGGCTTGAATAACCATTAAAATAAACCTTATTTGGACATGAATGTTGTCTTCAATACATCTATAGGTTTAATAGGAATTTGATGATGCCCAAACTTAATATCAATTTTGGTGAAGTATTTTTCACCATGGAGTTGGTATAATAAGTCTTCAATCCTTGGAAGAGGATAGTATTTCTTCACTTTGATCTTGTTAAGATATCTATAATTAATTCACAACCTCCATGTGACATTATTCTTTGGTGAAAGAACAATTTGGCTACTACAAGGAAATGAATTGGCCATGATATGTCATTTGTCCAAGAGTTCATGGATTTATCATTTGATTTTTCACTCTCTAAAATTGATCTACAATATAAATAAGTATTAGGTAGGGGTAGTCTAAGAATTAAATTTAGTAGTGTGCTTCACCACACAATGTGTAGGCACTTTATTTAGTGACTAAAATATATCATTGTATTATTCTAAACTGTTATCTAACTATGAGGTCTTTAATGTTACTAATAGAGGGATTTTTGTATGGATTAGCACTATAAGGGCATTATTACATTTATATCTCACATTAAAATTATAAATTATTACTGGAAATGACTAGATTTTTAAATTAATTATCGCTAATGAGTGATAAATTAGGAATTAATTTTTATATGCAATATCTCTTATCACCAACATCTATGAAAACATTTCTAAGATTTTTCTTATACAATAGATGTTGACTAGAAAGATATGGTTGACAAAATATTGTATCTTGAAAAGGCTTGATGTTGTACACCAATTAAAATTATTGAGTGATGCATTTATAAGATCCCAAATTGAACCATATAATAGATTATGTTGTGGGTGAGGACAAGTGGCAAGTTCAATCTTCAAACTGCTTAAGGAAAAATCATGTTCTTCTAACTTCCATTATTAATGATGCAATGTATTGGTTGAGCATTGATTCACAATGGAGAATGGAAAATTGATTCTACTTCCTATATTTCTATAGGGATAGTAGAGATGTTTTTTGTACCCACCATGGTGCTGGGTTTATATTCCATGACATGCTTACTTTTATCTCATGATGTAGTATTTTTAATTACTTATTCAATATATGCATGTAGATTCTTCCTATCATGTCACTTGTCATATGAATGATTGCTAAAGTTATGAATTAAACACTACTTTCTAATTTTTTACTTGTTGTTCTCATAATTTTAAAATTATTTCTTCTTATGTGGAAGTTGTTTGGAGTTATTCCCTAGTTTGGAATTACGCTTGGAAGATTTAGAGTACTGTTGGGTCTGAGACTTAAAATCTTTGGTCTTAGTCGTGTCTCTGGCATATAATTCAAACTTGTAATTAAATATTTAGGATTTTACATCTATAATAAATCCATATATGTCTAGATATATGGTCTCAAGCTTTACCTATACTTTAAAACAAGTTTTTGTGTCAAATATTGAATCCCAAGTTTGGACACCAAAGTATGAAAGGTATTTGTGTCACTGCACATATTTTTCTTCTATTTTGCACAACTAAGAGAAATTAATGTACTAATCATAATATTTTTTAAAAGGGTAATAGGTTTATTTGATTGTTTCTATAAAACCTTCTACGTGTTTAAGATGTGTGTAAGTTAACTTCATCTTCATGATTTTCTTGTGAAGTGTTGTAGTGTTTCATTCGTTTCTTTACTAATAAAGAAACTTTCAAAAGAGTGAATGTAATATTTTACCAATTAGATCATTGATTAACCATGTAATATAAAAATATTAGGGTAAGATAGTTATATAGTGCATCTACATCTATTTTACCTTTAAACATATGGATTTCTAGATTGACTTGTACCTTGTATGGTGTTTGACCATAAAATGGTCGATGAGAATGAGAGGTGTTGGAAGGGGTTTGCTAATTGAAAAGTATTGAGAAATGATCAATGATAATTATTAGTTCATGTGCATGATGACATTCAAAATATTATTATTATATTTTCAATGCATCCTTTATCATCTTATGGAACATTTCTAAAGGTTGTGTTGTCAAATGTTGTCTCTCATTTAGGACATGAATGAAGGTACAATAAAGGGTCATGATTTTTGAGTCATAAATTATTTTAATCATACCTCATATGAGTGGGAATAAAAATAGGAAATAAATTTAGATACACATAATGCCACTCATAAATGATATGAAGTGTGTATACTCTAATACCACTAATCAAGGGCCCAGGAGGAGACCTGGTGGATAACCTAAATAAATAGATTTAAGAGGATTATGAATAGAATATAATTATGATGATATAGGAAATTAAGGTGAAATGTGATTAAGGAACAAGAAAAATTAATAAGATGAAGAAAACCAATGTAAAACTATAATATCAAAGTTTTATTATGATAAGTTCTATATAATATATGAGAGATCATATGTCTAGTGTTTATGTGCTCCCTAACTTAATTCCTATCCATGTAACTAATTACAAAGAGTGGAAGTGTAGATTAGTATACAATGGAATGATATGAAACATTCATTGAACCATTAAATGATTTGGTAACAACCACTTCATAACTAATGCATGTTATGATGTCACTAATTATAGTGGTCTAAAATATTAACACTAGAGGACATGTGTAGTCATGTACAAGTGGATTATGATCTTGTATATTGGCATGTATGTTTAGAATATATTTACAATGAATTTGACATTATTGTGAGATTGGATATGTAATAATGGAAAATTATGGTAAGATATAGTGACCTAGATCCTCTTAGATAAGCCATATTTTCATATATATGTCTAACCATGGTTGTATCATTTGGTATTAGAGTGAGGAAATAACTATGGGTTGACAGAGTGAAGGTGTTGATGAAAGTTTATGAACATGATCTAATAGGTGATAGGTTTTCACCCTCATATTTTAGGATCATAAGATGTAGCCTAGGCATGAGTTGTTGGTATGTAGTTTTATAAATAACCACATGGTAGAATAGTGTTGGTTCATAATGTGGTTTAGTATTGAACTTAATGTTTATTTGTGTTTAGCCAAGTTTACCCAAAAATACCTAAAATTAACCAAAGGATGGATATTCACAATGATAATATTTTACAAGGATCATATCTGATTAAAAATAACATTAAAAGGATGGAAGGGTAGGGTAAAAAAGTAGGTTTTACATTGCCACTTAGTAATTCTTTTTCTAAAGAAAACACTTCATGAGATATACTACAAATTAAATGATGTTTATGTTGTAACTTTTAATGTTATGTGGGTATCATTATTGGATACTTAACATTTGGTAAAATAATAAATGTTTTATTATTATATTTAACACAAGTTAAAATCTTATGAAAATACAATAATAAAACATATTATTTAATCACCAACTTGGTTCCTTGGAGAAAGGTTGGAACATTTGGTAACAATGGTCACCTCCCCCATTCTTGTTATAAATAAGGTTTTAACCCTTTGGTAAAATACAACAATACACAATATTATTTTGTGAACTATGCAAGATATATGCAAACATTGTGAAGAGTTTTGTGAAGGCTTTATCTGAGAAAAAGTGAGAGGAAGAGGAATTATGTATTGGGGTGTTTCTCAATTATATGAATAATCACTGTGGGTTTTTACTTATTCAAGGTTTTCCATGTTAAATCTTGTATTCATTGATTTGGTTATTCTATAATGCTATAATATTCATTTACACTTATAGATATCCTATATAAATAATGCATTCATGTTTTTAATATATTTTTCATGGAATCAGAGGTAGAGGGAGTTTGAACGGTTGGTAAGCCTATTCATATATTGGAAGATCCTGCTTCAAGAAATCCGTATTCAAATTCATGGAGTTTTTATCAATTTTGTTTACTTTTGTATGGCACTTAGAGGCTATTTTTACATATATGAATTATAAGTAAATAAAATATCATTTCTTTCAATAAAACTTAGTTCTAATTATGCTAAAAGCTTAGTTTTTCCATTTCAAGGTAGTTTAGAGCTTTACATGGCCTCATTTGACCTCCTCTAGCTTGTGGAGGCTTCACTGCCATTTTTTTAGTGTCACTCTTCTACTTGTACAACATGGAGGAGTGAAAAGTTATATTCTTCATCAAAAATTTAATTTTGAAGATCATTGCTAATTTGTATCAATATTTCAAGGACTTTGGCAAATTCTTATGGTATTTGGTGGCATGTACAAATTATTATGGTTCTCCAAACTTATCCATGAGCACCATTCTTACATTTACAACAATAGTATAGTTTGGAGATTTATTTAAAAAATAAGTTATTTTTTTAATTATCAAATTTCCATGCAACCAAGTCCCACCATTATTTAATTATTTTTTACTAAAAAGGTAAATAAGTCCTTACATTTTATTTTTTATTTTTGCATGCACGTTGGATATATATATATATATATATATATATATATATATATATATATATATATATATATATATATATATATATATATATATATATATATATATATATTCAATTAAAAAAATGATTTAAATATTACTTGATACATGTAAATATTTAATTAAGCTTCTAGATGAGTTAGTGAACCTTATTTTACTAAAACTTACAACTAAGAAGATCTTAAGTTCAAAACCCTCTAAAATTTTTATTTTTAATATTATTTATTATCTTGGTAAATTAATTTTAATTTCATTTTTTTGGTTTGTGTGTCAATTTTATGCATTTAAAACTCTAGTTAACCTATCGACCTTGTATCAACATTTATCCTAGTCAAAAAACTAGACAAGCATAGTCATGTAACCATTTAATCCTTAGGTTTTGATAAATTATGGACACATCTATATGGTCCATTTTGTGTTTTGAAACTTATTATTATAGATTTTATAACTTTTTAAATAATAACATCTAGGTGGTTGTTTTGAGTGACTCTTTCAACACCTAGTTTGGTGCAATTTTAAATCAATTTTTTACATTATTTGGCATCTAAAATATGTAATCGAGTATATTTTTATGTGATTCAATTTATTTAAGAAAACAATGTAAAAATATCTTTAAAATTTTTAATTTATTAAATTATTCTTACATTAGTATGTTTTTTACGACACTTACGACACCATTTTTTCCACGCAATATTTTACATTTTTTATTTTTTAGAATAAAATTGAATAATTATTGTGTGTTTTCACTTTAAATTTGTTTTTCTATCAAATTAAATTAAAATTCACATTAAAACGGTTCATTTTAAGTATTTGTTTTCTGTCTTGTTTAAAGGGAAGTTATGGCTTCGCCTCATTTTTCCTTAGATAAATTTCAAATGCTTAATAGCAATAAATATAATATATATAAATTAATGTTAAAGACAAATTTATGGGTTGGAATTTATGGAATATTTTCATTAGGACTAAAAAATCCCCTTGTAGATGACATGTGATCCCTAAGCTTACCAATACATTTCAACATAAATCATAGGAAGTTATGTCCATTATCTTGTAGTGTTAAGTATGAATTTGTTCTCTATATTGGTAATCAGGAGTCTCTTATACATGCTTATAAACTCCTTGAATCCATGCATGAGGGCACTCTCCTCTTAAATATTATTAAGTTAATCCTTGAATTGTTGATAACACCTATGAAAGGTGATGAAAAAGTTGTGAATTTTCTTGATAAAATAAAAAATATTAAAGCTCAATTAGAAAGATGTAACTATAATTTGATTCAAGATAAATTACTTAATTTTATCATTCAATTAAATATTCATGAAAATTTTAGAAATTTCATTTCAATTTTAAATTCTAACTATCAAACTGAGCAAGATATTCCTTACCTTACCACTTTGTTTGCTCTCTTGATTTAAGAAGATCAAGTTATGACCAATTTTGATTCTAAAGAGACTGCCACTCAGGTACTTCTCACCTTAAATAATTATTTTGATAATATTAAAAACCAAAAATATAACCCTCATTCTGCTACAATCAAATATGATAATAAGAAATCTAGTAATAAGAATCATAAACCTAAGTTTAATAGAAGTTACAATTTGTATGATAAATTTGGTCATAGAAAAGAAACCTATTATAAAAATAATGATATAATTAACAATCAATCTTATACAAATAAAAATAAATAGAAGAAATCTAATTAAAACAAATAGAAGAATCAAAACCTTAATTAGACTAATAATTAGGATCAGAATGTTATTACTTTATATGTTGTTTTTTTTACTTCAAATAAAAATGAGTAGATTTTAGATAGTGGTGCATCACACCATATGACTTTATTATATAATATTCTATATGATTCTAGATATATCTCTAAAAGAATTTAATTAAGATATATTTATTTTTCAAAGCAACTAATCATGGAAAAGCAAAGTTTTCAAATGTTTAAAATGATTGATTTAGGCATTTAACATCATTTTTATAGGAATGGCTATATTTCAAGATAAATATTCTATTATTGTATCACACTATTAGTATGCTCATAACCTTCTTGTTAAATTTAACATTCTTGAATTTAAATATTCTTCTACTCCTATTGAATTTGGTGTTAAACTTGATCCAAAACCTGCATGTGAAAAATCTAACCCTAATTTATATAGACAACTTATTGATAGTTTGATTTATCTATCCATTACTAGGCTAAATATTTCATATGTTATTGGTGTTACTTCTAGATTTATGAAGGATCCATATTTAGATCATTAAAAACTAGCAAAATGTGTTCTTTAGTATATCAAAGGAATAATTAATTTTAGTTTATTTTATTCTTCCATTGATAATTCTAAGTTATATGGTTATTATGATGTTGACCATGCTGGTGATACTATAGATCACAAATCTACTTTTAATTGTGTTTAAGTTTGGTGTAGTTGATATCACTTAGAGAAACAAGAAATAACCTACTGTCTTTATCTCTTCTACTGAATCAGAGTACAAAAGTGTTATGGAAGTGACTAAATAAGCCATATGGATGTGAAGGTTATTGGAATAACTTCATTTAGATGTTCTCATAGTATCATCCTTGATTGTGATAACCTTGAAGTTGTATATCTTTGATAAAAAATCTAGTGCAACACTAAAAACTAAACATATTGAAGTTCATGTGAATTTTATCTGAAAGAAAGTCCTCAATGGTGATATTGATTTGTAGTTTTATCCTACATATGAGCAAGTGGTAGATATATTCACAAAACCACTTGTTGTTACCAAGTTTTATTAGTTTCTTGTAATGATTGGTCTATTAGATTTTTCATTGAGGGGGAGTGTGCATGACAATGCCACTTCTTAAAGGACATATGTTTCTTCTTCTTCTCTATACTTCTCATTATAAAGCATTGTAAACTTTGTATGGAAGTTATGTAATTTGAATAAACTTTATGTAAAAGTTTTACTTTTGTACCCCAATACATTAAAAAATATACTTTATAATGGAGGTCCTTATGTTATAAAAGGATCCAAATATGCTTAGTGATTATTCATGATAAACTGTGAGATGTAGTCTCACAATCATGCTAGTCTAAACTTACTTTCGAGTAGTTTATGAATTATAATTTTTTTTGTTTCAAAATATGAACTTTAACATGATGAAGTTTTTTAAATCTTTCAATTTTGTACACATATTATAATTCCCTTAAGATGACTATGGTTTTTATCCCCACTTAACATTAAGTGGGAGTGTTGGAACATTTATTGTTATGTGGGCACCATTATTAGACCCTTAACATTTGGTAAATAATAATTTTTTTATTATTATATTTAACATGGGTTAAAACCTCATGTAAATACAATAATAAAGCATATTATTTAATTAGTGACTTGGTTCCTTGGGGAAAGCTTCAAACTATTTGTAACAATGGTCACCTCCCCTAATTCCGATTATAAATAGGGTTTTACCCCTTTGGTAAAATAAAATAATACACAATATTAATTTTTAAACTATGCAAGGTATATGCATGCACTATGAAGATTTTTGTGAATACTTTTTTTGAGAAGAAGTGAGAGGAAGAGGAATTGTGTATTGGAGTGTTTCTCAATTATATGAATAATTACTATGGAATTTTACCTCTTTGATTTTCTCCATGTTAAATTTTATGTTCATTTATTTGGTTATTCTATCATTCTTTGATATTGATTTATACTTCTAGATCTCCTATGTAAACAATACATTTATATATTTAAGATCTTTTCAGTTTACTAAATCCAATATTCCCTTGAATTTGCACAAACATAAATCAGTGTCTGAGAATGAATGAATTTAAGATAAAATTCTAGTAGTATCACTTTATAATATAATTCACCACATATAATAGTAATAACACATTTATCCATCACAATTTAATAAAGATCAAAGTTCATTGTAGAAAATAACAAGTGGTGCATCTATTTAAAACAATACGAGATTAAAGATTAACTACAAAAATAATTATAATAGTAAAATATTCAATCTATCCTACTCATCATAAATTTAATAAATCACATGTAATTATCACTTTAAGCTAATAAAATACACAACATTAATCTAAGTTAAAAAGGGTAAAACACACAAACTCACAAAACATTTACAATGATTTATTAAAAATGTTGTTTTCCAAATTTAGTTCCTAAATAAATGGTCACACTAAAAAGTATTTATAAAAATGAATGGGCCACTACCACACCTTTAAAAATCACTTGCATGCAAACATGACTATTTGAAAAATAGTTATAAATTCCTAAATCTATCCTAACAAGTAGATAAAATTGAATTGTTTCCTAGCTTTAAATCTAGCTTTAACATGGACCTATCTAATATAGAATAGATAACTGAGACATTTCTTCCACTTTTGGATATCTCAAGCTTATCCATTCCATAAAATTAGATAGTTTGGAAGATCACAACCAATCATATAGAGTTTACAATTTCACCTACTCATGACATATTTACATTAGGATTCTGAAGTGAAGTTCAATTTTAGTGGCCACTAAAACTCTAAATGAAACCATGAAATTGTTAAAGGACATTGTGAAATTACCCATAATTAATAGTTTAATATTTACCTTATTTCATAATCTACATGTTTTGTTCATTTTATATGTGTAATTTGAGTTCCTAGTGTGAAATTTACCAAAATGGAATTTACCTATGATCTTTATTGATTATTCATTATCCATGCATATCAAATTTAATCTTAATTAAAGATGGCCATTGTATATTCGATCCTATTCATTTATTAATCATTGTGAACCACCATGATAGGTATCAAATTTGGTCAATGTAACCTTTTTTATCAATGAATTTATGGAAGATATTGATTGTCTATGCATTAACATAAATGAGTATCATGGTCACATTGGTCACAATGTTTATTTTATTATTCAATTTATTCATGTCGATGCATTAGATTATTCATTTTTATTTTATTCCCATATTCAAATGATATCCTTCTTTATGTCCTTGATGGGTATGTGGCAAAATCCTATGAGGTATGCCTTCATCGAGTCCAATATCTTCATTATCATTTACCCTTACCATGTCCACTAAATTCAAAACACATGGCCACATATCATTGGTTCTTTGTAATGGAGTCACATCATCCCTCAAGATTTAAATTCCTTTGATAAATTCTATGTATTTTTTGATATATTCATTTAACTTTTTTTTACATCCACACTTTGTATTTATATTTGTTTGTCCACATATTTTCCCTTTTATTGCATATCATTTGGCCACATGGAGGGGTTTTGTATGAAGCATCACTAATGTATTGAATGTTGGTGTGTGTTATGTTCACACTAGATGTGAATTCTACCTTATGTATTTGTTATTAAGATGAGACTTATTATGTGCATTATTTGTATGCACAATATTATTTAATGTGGTAGTTATCCTCACATGTGTGAGAAAAGTTAACTTAGATAGTTAGCTTAAGTCTAGTTAGTGTGTGCACATGTTTAGGCTTAGTTAAGTAATGTTTCATGTCAAATGTGCCGTAAGCATTGGTGGATTCCACCTTTGAGGCCACCAATAATCATCTCCCACTTATCTCTTTTTTTTCCTATATAAGGAACCTCATATCCTTTATGGAAAATAGAATTTATCTTAGATTTATCTCAAGAGTTAGGTGATACACCTTTGATTGGGGATACACTAGATAATTGGGAACATGACCAATATGGGGATCTAATAGGCCCAATTAGGGGATATCTTACCATAATAAACCATGATATATAGGTTTACAAAGCCTCTAGTCAATCACAATCATGCAATAACCCTAACTAGGTCATATGTTTTCATATTTCACTAAACTAATAATAAGTAAAGTAAAGTAATCTAATATAATGATCACCAAAGCTTGTGGCACAATATGGGGGTTAGTAAAAAAATAAACTAAACATGTATAGAAGACATATACTCATGTCAATGTATATGGAATCCTAATGTATGGAAGAGAAGTACAAATGCATATCTATCTACTCTTGCAAAGGAAGAACAAAGTTAGGAATACTTACCTTTGAAGATGAACCTAATGAGCTTCAATATCTCCCTTGGCCAAGGTGATTTTAAATAGGTTGTTGTGGTATATAATAATGACAAGGATAAATCAGATCTAGGCTACAAAACCTATCAATTCATCCAAAATACTTATCCACAAGACAAAATTTATATCTCCAAAGAAAGTATGAAACCCTAGGCTTTTTCCTCAATTAGAATGGTGGACAATAAGATGTGAAATAGATATTTATTCTTCTTATATTCTCTAAATAATGGTGAAATTATCTTATATATAGGTATATTTAACCCTAAGCCATTCCAAATGTTTTGACTGATAGGGTCGACCTAGTATAATTATGGACAAAAATTCACTAGGTCATGGGCTAGGTTAGCTAAGAGTCAACCTAAACCCTAAATGAATTTTACCTAAAATAGTTTAAGTTTGACCTAGTCAACCTCATATAATAAATAATCAAAAGGGGCTTAAGGTTAGGAAAAGGGGATAAAAAGTGGGAAATGATTGAGGAGTGTGCAATAAAGGATAACAAACTTAGGGGAATGCTTTTTAAGAGACAAGTGTGTAGGTAATGTTATGACATGGAATTTCACCCTTGTGTGGGAGTTATTTAGAATCCTTCACTCCCAATCACAATATTGGGACAATCCTAGGCTATGAGTAACTTATGATGGGGTTAAACCTTCAGAAAAGGTCAGCTTCCTCTTGATGGATCACCTAGAGTAATGCTTACATAGGGAAAAGGGTTAGAAAGGGGGAAAGGGATCCTAAGAAAGTTAATAAGGTAATGAACCAAATAAAAAGGGATAATCCCATGAGCTTAAACCCATAGTATATTTTCACAAGAAAATTCTATCTCACATAACCTCAAAGTCAAGCTAAGTGCATAAGTATTTCATAGACTAAGTTTAGGAAGCAATCAATGCAAACAAAGATGAATTCTAAGAATCACTGAGAGCTGAAATTAATGGTATAAATAACACTAATGAAGAATTTAAAACATCTTTAAAACACCTAAGATGAGGTTAGAAATAAGGATAATGGATTAGTAAGACTCTCCTTCAAACAATGCCATCATGCACAACTCACTAAACATAGATCCAATGCAAGAGATAGGTAAAGAAAGGCTTTATTGCATCAAGAGGAAGTTCTTAAAAATGCTTGACAGGGTTTAGCCTAATCAAGAGGAGAATATATTGTAATACCTCAAATATTCCTTATGAGAGTCTAAAATCCAATAGAGAGAGAGCTTACAAAGTGAAAGAATGGGGTGATATAGAGAAAGGGGAAAGAGAGAAAGGAAGCACAACCTCCGAGATAATTAAATGAGCTAACACTTTCAATGAAATATCTACCATATTTTGATCAAATTAGGGCTAATACATCATAGAAAAAAATATTGAATTTTCTCCAATAGTCTTCAAGCTCTTATTATTGGTTGATAAATATGCACTAGAAGACAAGATTATGTTCTGTAGATGATGAGTTATGAGTTTATTATGGAGGAAAACCCTTAGACACCCTAAAAATCTATTAATGATCCAAATTCCTTCTCCAAGTCCCAAATATCTTTGCTTTGAATTCCATGCCACCTTCCACTTGATTTTATTATAAGGACAAAGTCTTCACATCCATGGACTTGATAGAGCTATGATCAAGTCTGCCCTTAGTGGCTATTTGTCAAAGCTATAGCTTTGTCTAAAGATGAGATACTTCTCCATAACCATATATCTACCTCTACTTAAATATATGAGCATAGGTATTTTATATATATTGAAAACTAATCTCTTTTATTAGTTTTCCTATAGTTTTTACATCTATATAGACTTACAGGACACGTAGCTTTGTTCTTGATCCCTATTCAACTAGTCACCCTTCTTTGATCTTTATTAGGTATAGAAAGACCTATTTTACCTTTGAACCCTAAAGAATATAATAACTCATTTTTTCAAACATATTCTTTAAATATTAATGTTCATAGCCATAAAAAATTCCTCAACCCCAAAAGATAGGCTCTACAAGTTCTGAATTCTCAAACCAGATGTCGAGACTGTGCTTTAATGGCAATGGGACTTAATCATAGCCATCCTAACTATGATTGCATCTACTTGACAGATGATTGACTAAGCTCTAATGGAAATATATGACTTTGAAGCATTTACTCTGGTTTGACTTAGGTTGAATTTTTTCTCTATTTTAGTCCCTTAGCTTTTAAATTTTAATTTTGACCATCAATTAGCTTGCTCACACACCATTAGATCTAGATTCTTGGCTTACATGTGCACTATTGATCTACTTTATATGAATGAATGTGTACCATTGATCTTATACTAGCCTAACATGGTTATGACACTTAGTATCTTCTCATTTTCCTTTGAGATTCATTGACTCTTTGACCCTTTACTTATTGTTGATCTTGATTTATATGAGTGAATGCACTTTATTGATCTGCTCAGGCCCACTAGCTATGTCAATATATGTGCACCGTTAGATCTCTATTCAATTAATTGAGATCTTGACCCTTTTCTACTTCATGCTTATGCTAACCCTTTTATTTGATGATCATCATTGATCTTGATTACATGATCAAACACTCACTGTTAGATCTTAGGGACCCACTGACATTATCAATTGGCGTGCACTATTGGATATTTAGTATGATTGAACACTAACTATTGATCTTGAATAGTTTGAAATCAAATGGATATTTCATAAATTGAAGAAGAAGTCGAAATGGAGGTAGATGAAATCGAAGAAGTCATGGTATGAGAAGGGGTCAAATAAATGGAAAGGCTAAGAAGAAAAGAAGCTAGTATCCACAAATCCATGTGAGAATGTGGGAGAAGGTGAATGACTATATTTGTCTTGACCACTAATCATGAGATGGTAAATGGTAGAAGGGTCCTTTCTTTGATGTTAGTAAATTTGAAGATAAAAAAGAGAATTCCAAGGGTATACTCTAATTCAAGTTGATCTTCAAGTGAGAAGAGAGGATTACAAAGTGAAGAGGAATGAGGAGGGGTCCCATAGTTGATTTTCAAGTAGATATATGAACATTAATCTCATCTAGAAATGGATACATAATCTACTTATGAAAGACCCTATGAGGATTGGTAAAACTCATCATATCCATCAAATTCAACTTAGTGTTGTTTTCAAATAGGAAGTTCATGATGAAGGAGAAAGAATAAATAATGCAAAGGTGATACAAAGGCAAGGAAATACAAAGAGGTAGATAAGAGTATAGATTCAACTGGGTTGACCTAGTACTAAAAATAAGGTCTAAAAACTAAGAAAATAGAAATACAAAGTCGACAAGGTTGACCAATTCTGTAACTTGGGTAGAAAATAGGTAGAAAATGATACATAGTCAATAAGATTGGCCTAGTACTATATCCTGAGGTTCAAAAAATAATATTGTGTCGATAGGATTGACTTAGTACTATAGGCATGGGAAATAGATAATCTATAAGAGACTATGTCAAATAGAATGACATTGTATTGAAACAAGAAAAAAATTGCAAGTACTTTTCTAAGAAAGAAATGAAAAGAAAGACAATCAATTGGGTCAATGAGGATGATCCAATTAAGGCACACAACAAAAAACCTTGCAACAACACTGGCCAATGAATTTTTTACAATACAACATATAATTGAGCAAATATCAAGCAATCAACTTAGAAATTAAATGCTAACTAAGTGGTCATCCTGAATGTTGTTAGATTATTAGAGTATGATTTTAACTGTAATAAGAAGTTTGGCTGAAAGTAATGAACTAGAAAGCAATCAATGGATGGTTTTAGGATATTTAGGTTGAAAGGGATCTATGTTGGCAATGGTAATGGCTTAGTATTGGGTCCTACCCCCTCACTTCACATACTACAATGATAAGGGTATCAGGTGCTTTGCCAATATATACTATTAGCCACATGGTTTTACTTGGCCAAAAAACAAAGTCATCTTCCCCATTGGTGATGAAATATAATTAGGTAGGCCTTGGGTATAAAATTATTTAAATGCATTTTAAGATTATGTGATTTGGTAGTTTGTGCATAAAAGAGAAAAGAATAGTGCAACTAAATAGTATATTGAAAAAACCACCTAATTGGACTATGTGATCTATTCTAAGCATGCAAACAACTAGAAGTGAAAGTGTGAAGTAATTAATAGCATATAAGTGTTAACTATGACTTTGAAACACAATATAGTGTCGGTTTAGATGACAGTGTATGTAGAGATTACAGAATAGAGTTGATAGGATCGTTATTGTACTATTAAAGTAAGGGTCTATTAAGAACTACATAGATAGTGTCGACCTAGTCTTTCAGATAGAAGATAAAATAAATAACTAAGTTAATAGAGTGGACCTAGTTTGATATATAAGGGTAGTTTTAAAGACTACAAACTATGAAAAGCATAACTGTAATGAATAACAAAAATTAAAAATAAAGAGAGAAAGGAACCTTGGTGGGTTGGAAGATGCAAAGGAAAGTGAGATTATTATTAAAGTGCCTTGATTTTTAATTTCAAATTTTGCCAACTATGTCAGCTAGGTCGACCTAGTTCTAAATTTCCCTATTTGCTAAAACCTACAAAGAATATTATGTTGGTAGCGTCGACATAGTATATTTTTTGGAAGTTTGGAAGTCTACTGTTCGATAGATTTGACCTAGTAGCCTATTTATAAGTGAAAACCTGTATTGTGTTGACCTATTCATACCAATAGATAATATCAAATTAAGACATACACAAATAGAATAGATTCATATTCATGTGATTGTATGTTAAACCTACACATAGAATTTAGAAACTATACTAGCACTGTCAACCTGATATCACAAATATATAAAAATAATAAATAAAATGATAAAATAATGAAAAACATGAAATAAAACTTGCAAGGGCTATATTCAATTTGGTTTACCAAAATATATGCAATAAAAAATGCATCATGTATATAAATCAATCCTAACTTGGAGAAGATAAATCATGCTTACACTTTCGATTAGGGATACATTTGATAATCAGGAACATGACCAATACGAGGATCCATTAGACTCAATTAGGGGAGCTCTTACCATAATAAACCATGTTAGGGACAGTTATAAATCCTCCATTCAAGTACAATCATGTAATAACCCTAACTAGGTCCTATGTTTTAATATTTCACTAAATTAATAATAAGTAAAGTAAATCAATCTAATCTAGTGCTCACTAAAGCTTGTGGCATAATATGGGTGTTAGTAAACAAACTAAAAATGCAAAGAATATATGTACTTATGTGAATGTATACAAAATCCTAATGCATGGAAGACAAGTACAAATGCATATCTATCTAATCTTACAAAGGAAGAACAAAGTTAGGAATACTTACCTTTTAACATATACCCACCGATCCTCAATCTCTCCCTTGGCTAAGGTGCTTCGAAATAAGTTGTTTTGGTATGTAAGGATGATAAGGATAAATCATATCTAGGCTACACAACCTATCAATGCATCTAAAAGACTTATCCATAAGAGAAGATCTATATCTCTAAACAAAGTATGAAAACCTAAGATTGCTCCTCAAGTAAAATGGTGGATAAGCAGATGTGCAATAGCTCTTACTTCTTCTCTTCTCTAAATAATGGCAAAATGATCTTGTATATATATGTGGATTTAACTCTAAGCCCTTTCAAAAGTTTTGGCTAACAAGCTCGACCCAGTTGACCTAGTACATTTATGGACAAAAATTCACTAGGTCATGAGCTAGGTTGGCCAAGAACCAACGTATAACCTAAATGAATTTTACCCTAAACAGTATAGGGTCAACCCAGATGACCTAGTATAGTAAATAGAGAAAGGGGATTAAGGCTAGGAAAAGGGGGACAAAGTGTGGGAAATGATTGAGGAGTGTGTAATAGAGAATAAAAAACTTAGGCAAATGGTTTTTAGGATACAATTGCATAGGTAACAAGTGGAAAAAGGGATAACAATCCTGTGAAGCACCAATGGTCTGCCCACCCCTTTCCTAGTACACCCCTTAAGGCATGCACTCAGAGATTGAGACTCAATGGGTTCTTACAAGATAAAGAGTATCAATAATTGATAAAAGTTTGAAAATATTATTTTTATACACTACCTACCATGTGACTACCTACTATATGTATTTAGTTCCCAAGGGATAACCTTTTACCATTGATCTATTGTTTTAGAGTATTGATTTTCTCGGGCTCATAACTTTTGATTTGTGAAGCCTAGAGGGGTGATTTATTTTTTCACCGTGACTATTTTTTGAGATATACAAAATGGTGGAGTTATTTTAACATTTTATTGATCATATTTTCTATAATTTTTAGTTTCTTTCTTAGTTTTTTCACCAACTCATGTAGTTTTTAACTTCTCAAAGCTATAAATTTTGACTGGTAACTCAGATGTGCATGTTATTTTTAAAAAATATGTGTTTTTAATGATTTTCATAATTGTAACATTTAATTATTTGGATTATAACTCAAATTATTTATTTTTTAATATAATGTTTTTCATGTAAACTATAAATCATATTATTTTTCATAAAATATAGGTGTTACCTCATTTTTAGAGGAGATTAATCTTCATTGCATTATATAGGTTATGTGTGGGTTTTTAAAATGCACTTTTGTAATCTCACTAATTTTATAAAGTGACATTGGAAGCTTATATCTTTGTATACCTTCATGCATGTGTGTGCTTTGATGCACTTACTTTTCACATTTCAATTTTTGAGTTCATCATGCGACATATTGGGCACTCTTACTTGAGGATTTTTCATTGTGATTTTCTACACAACTACCATATTGGGATACTTTTTCTTCACTTAGTAGTCATCACTATAAGGGGGTGATTTTTACTAGTAATTCTTCCTTGGTTGTTCAAATATGCTATGTACCTTGTGATTGGTTCCAACAAATGGAAAAGCTAGTTGTTTTTCATGCCAGATTATTTTTGTGCCAACTCTTATGTGGATTTTAGATTCATTATGTATTTTTTAAATATAAAATTTTAATCAAGCCAAACTAAGGTTTTAAAAAATTAATAATAGTTTCTAATCCAACCTTCTTTGGTTTTTGTAGACACCTAAAACTAGCCATCGATAACCTCAAACCAGGCTTTTAACCAATTTCTACCCAAAATGCATAATTTGGCCTAAAAACACTAAAACACATTAAAAATATTTGAAATTGATATATTCAATTACTAATTTTAGCCATAGTATAACTAAATGGAGCAATGCAATTTATCAGCTAGCTAACTTTGATTAGATCATTTTGAGTCAAAATGCCAATTTTGCACCTAGGTGATTTGAATTGCTCTTTCTTATCAATTTTTTTGCACAAGATACATGTCATTTGTTATTTTATATTGATAACATCCTAAATGGGATGATACTTACAACATATCTAATATTTACTTCTAATTTCAATCTAGTCAAATTTTGGACCAATAACAAGGCATTCTGATCAATTTGAGTAATTTGGGCACAAAGTGCTTAAGCATGCTTAAGAGCTAATTAATCCAACTAAAGGCCTAATAAATAATTCCATGGAAACATATTTAATACTTGTTTTTAGAAATGAATATTGAATATCTGCATCATCAGGTGACCTCATTTCTTGGAAAGAAATCCCTAACCCATAAATGCCACAAATATCAGGATTTATGCCCTCCGTGCCTCATCAATGCCTTCCATGATGCCCTCTATGCCTCTTAATTTACCCTTATTCCAATGTCATAATGAGGATAATTATAAAATTAGTTCCAAAAATTAAATTAATCCTCAACCACACATCTCAATCTTGAGATGGACAGTTTAGGTTGATTCTGATCAATCTCAAAAATTTATAAATAAAGAGGCCATGAACATCATTTCTGAGCTATTTTGGTGAAAATTTATAATGAAAAAATATAATTAAGAAGCCATTTCAACTAGTGTTACCATGCCAAATTTATTCCAATCCAAGCTAAGCCACAAGCCAAAGGTGCCAAGGAGAGATGGAGGTAGCCAAGCTTCCATTGTCAAGGACTTCATGAGCACAAGCCGAGCAAGCCACTGTAACAAGCATTTTGGAGTATTCAAGGAAGGTAAAAGAAGGTTTATTTTGCATTTTAGTTGTATGTTTTATTAATTTTTGTTAACTAAGCTCTCCCTAGTGTCTAAACCTAGATATTTTATGTTGGTTAGTGTGTTTCTTTCATTTTGTTTTCATTCTGAAACTAACACCATACTAACCATCCTCTCTTGAGTCAAATTCCTAGATTCACATATGGCATGCCTGGAGAAGATCATTTTTCAACTTTAAAATATTAATTTAGATCATTAAAACTCTTATAAATTAATTTTCTAACTTTATTTTTCTATTTTTTGTTTGCTTCAAGTTTACACAGTAATTGACGTCGGCTAGTAAGACTGACATCAGTTGGATAGCTTAATCGACGTCGATTGGTAAAACTAACATCAATTAGATACCTATCATCAGTCACATTGGTATAACTTATTTTATTTAGATAACCATAATCAATTAAAAAATGTAACCATCATTGGTTATATAACCGACATCGATCATTGTGTTTTTCTTAAAACACAGACCTAAGAGCTCTTTTTTTTAAGTTCGTTATTTCAAACCTAATAAAGCTTCAATGCTAAAGGACATGCTAACATTTTTATTTTAGGTCTAATCTTGATTTTTGTTAAAAACTTGTTTAGATCACCTTTTGCATGCTTAAAAATAAATTAGGAACCTTGTTTTGGTGTTTAACAAAAAATAAATTTTAGATGTTTATGGTGAATATTTTCAAAGTTTGCAACTAAGGCCAAGGGGTCAAATAAATACCACCTCATTTTTCATTTGGGCTTAAAAATAAACTCTCCTTTTCAAATATTTTTGTATTTACTTCATTATTTAGGTTAATTTATTGTTTGGAAAAAAGAGGGATGTTGCATGTATGCTCTTCCATTTATCCCCATTAGGAAACCCTTGGAATCAGAAGCGCCATTCCTATTACAAGTAGCTTAGTCCAAGGCTTAGGAAAAAGGTCATCTAAATCACTCTCCAAAAACTCATCAAAGTTTGGATGACCTTGAAAATGACCCTAAAGTCTTTCTAATTTCATGCTTTCTTTATTTTTATGCACACTTGGCTTGCGAGGGGGACTTCATCACCTCCCACGAGTTCTTTAGGGAATCTTTGACTCGAGGTTTCACCTCTTGAAATTGAATTCATTTGGCTCCTAATTATAATTACACATGGGATGTATCTACATTTGGATATCACACTACATTGAGTGAATAACAAGATGTAGTGGTTATAAAAAGGACTAGACCTTTTTACAACTAGCCAATGCCACAGTCACCCAATTTTCATGTCTGTCTTTTGCATCATTTGATGTGAAAGTCATTATGCAATTGATTCCAATAGAATGATAAAAACCTTAATAGTTTTAGTCAACCCCATTTTTCCCTACCCTTGCTAGGATTTGGATGATTATACTTAGTGTATTTTGGTCATTTATCTTACTTGGTGTTTTTGAGACTAAAACTTAATTGTTTGTTCATAAAGCCATGTCAAAACCAATTTATCTATATGTCAATCTTTTGTCTAAAGAGGTGTTATGTTGTCCATTTTACACCACACTTGTGCCTTTAAAATTTTACTAAACCCGTTTGTGTATGTCATTTGAGTTGTAGAGGGTAGTGTTATGCTACCCAAATCATGTCAAAATATTTTGATCCTTTTAAGTCTTTTGAAGCATCACATAAATCACATCATTTGAGAATGCTTATGACATTAGATTGCTCAATTTTTTTCAAGACTTGTTTCACCTTGTGCCAAAAACTATTTTTTTCAAACCATGTCATGTCTACCATTTGGACCTTTGTCTTATGTTGTCATGTTGTCCAATCTTGTCTAGCCTATTTGGTCAAATCCTAGTTTTCAACATTGAGTTTTAAATTAGCCTTGTCAAGTTTGGATTCAAAAATTTATTGATTTATATTTAGGCCTTAATTCATGAGCTTAATACATAAATCTTTCTATTTTGGGTTGCATAACTTCAGTAAGTTGATTACCCAAATTTGAAAACTATTGATGGTTTGTTTTTTTCAGTGCCTACCCTCATCATTGTTTGTGTCTTTATTTGAGAGAACACGGCCTTTCTCAAAGATCCTTTTGTCTTATGCCTTATGCCAACTGATCATGTTTATGTTTGATTCCATGTGTTGGGTCTATGTCAAAGTTGTTTCCAAACTTATTAGATTAAATCAAATCACATTAGTCTTTGTTTCATGTTATGTACCTAGGGATATGATATATGGGTTGATGGAGATGTCGACATGTGGCACACATCCCCTTAGTTATATGGGTACAATATATTAGGATAATAGCGTAACTTATGGAAGTAGTACATTGGGTAATGGTAGGCCTACATTGGATTAGGAGGTTACCCATCCATGGGTTAGATAGATGTATATATATTGTGGATGAATATCATGGTAAAGATATCAAGTAAGCATTGAGTATTCTATTGTAAAAGGATATTGGAGGTTGTCCCCTCAAAGAGACATTGTGGAGTTATTCCTTCTTAAATTAGTATTATATGGTGTTTCCCTACCTTAAGGGTATTTTTTCATATATTGAATATCAAGATCATTACAAGTGGTATCAGAGCTTCGATTTGGGTAATTTATGGGTAGCGAAACACTAATTTCACTATATCTTCTGAAATATAAGGAATTTTTATTTGAAATTTTTATTAAAGATGTAAGAAAATATAATAGAAGCGTATTAAAAATTTCAGAATTTTTTGATTTGTTTTGAGGGAGTTATTGATATTTTAGGGTTTATAATAATTTCGCTATATCTTCTGAAATATAGGGAATTTTTATTTGAAATTTTTACTAGATATGTAAGAAGATATAATATAAGCACAGTCAAAAATTCAGAATTTATTGAGTTGTTTGAAGTGATTTGTTGCGGTTTTATCAATCAATTTTGACATTTTAGGGTTTCATGAACCTTAATTTTTTTGTGGATCATGGAGTTGCAAATATTTTCAGGGGAATATGATATTGATGTTAGAGAATGGTGGCTCCTTTTGGAGAATAATTTTACAAAAACTTTTGGGAAAAGATGATTAACTCCTTTTTTGTCTGGGCCTGCACTAGATTGGTTTGATCAGTTGAGCTATACAGAAAGGTTTTCTTCATGGCAAGAAATGGAACAAATATTTTTAAATCGTTGGGCTATAAAAAAAGAAGTAGAAAAAGAAGAAGCAGTAGAAGAAAAAGTAGAAAAAGAAGACATAGAAGAATCATCAGAAGAATAAGAAGAAGAAGAAGTAGAAGAAGCAATAGAAGAAGAAGCAGATGATGATGATGATGATGATGATGATGATGATGATGATGATGATGATGATGATGATGATGATGATGATGATGATGATGATGATGAAGAAGAAGAAGAAGAAGAATTGGATGATAAAGGTTCAAATTATTTGGCTCCAAATAAATTTGAGTCAATTTTTCAATTTCATGGATGCATTCAAAAGAAAAAGGTTATTGTGTCCATAAACCCTACTAGTAAGTATAACTTCATCAACATGAATGTGTCCAAGCATCTACATGTTCAAGCAAACAATAGCAAAGACGTTCAAGTAGATGGTAAGAATATTTAATTGTTTGAAGATTTGAAGCTCATTATGGAAAAATATGTTTTGCATTCAGATTTTTATGGTTTGGATATGGATGATATGGATATAGTTCTTGGATATCCATGGTTAGAGACTTTGGGAACAATCAATATCAATGTTCAAAAAAAATTCATGAAGTTTTGGTATAAGAAAAAGAAGATCACTTTACAAGATATCATAGTGAAAAAGGCACCAATAACAATCCAGGTAGATCATGAGGATGATATTAAAATAGGTGATGAAGATTCAAATGATATAGATAAAGACACACTACAAATGAGCACTTCATCTACTCAAGACAAAAAGAAGGAAAAGGTGGAAGAAGTAGAAGCAAAGGTGGATAAGGTCAAAGTATTGGAAAAAGTTGAGGTATAAGGACACCCACATCATCATGAGAGGAAACAATCATGGAACCAGCTGAAGAAGTGTCATAATAACAATCATTTTGTCTATACAGGGAATATAATTTCCAATCATTATGGATATGCATGGAATCCAAAGAAAAAATACTATGGCGCATGGAATGAATGGGGAAATCATTATGACTAGGCATGGAAGAATCCTACTATGGCCATGGTTGGAATCAGAGAAGCGCAGTGGAATATGGTACATGGAACAAAAAGAGGAGTAATTATGTTGGGACACCAAAGCAATATAATTATGATCATGAACAAAATCAGAGGAGCACAAGGGAATTTGGAAATAAGCTTGGAGAGCTATCACCTGCCAAGATCACATTTGGATGGCTAGATGATCAAGATTGGAGACAAGTGTGCAATGATTTGAAGCACACTCATTATTTGGTTTCTTCTTATGTTTCAAGGATGAAACATGTCAAAGAGGGAAGTAATGTTATGTACCTAGGGATATGATATATGGGTTGATAGAGATGTCAACATGTGGCACACATCCCCTTAGTTATATGGGTACAATATATTAGGATAATAGAGTAACTTATGGAAGTAGTACATTGGGTAATGGTCGGCCTACATTAGATTAAGAGGTTATCCATCCATGGGTTTGATAGATGTATATATTGGGGATGAATATCACGGTAAAGATATCAAGTAAGCATTGAGTATTCTATTGTAAGAGGATATTGGAGGTTGTCCCCTCGAAGAGACATTGTGGAGTTATTCCTTCCTAAAGGAGTATTATATGGTGTTTCCCTACCTTAAGGTATTTTTGCATATATTGAATATCAAGATCATTACATTTCAAGTCTAAATTTTGATGTCATTTGGCTAAAAGTCCTAGCATATGGATGTTTGTTTGAGCCTAGATTTTGACTCCGCATTTGGACAAAAGACCTAGTAACTCAACTTTTCCCTTTCCTAGTTTAGACCTTGTTTGGAACATTTTGACCTAGACCTTTGACATGTCAGTTTTTATTTAGAGACATGACCTTTTATGAATATGACATTTAACATTAGACATTTGATGTTAGACTATTTTATGCTAAGTCTTATCACAAACCATTTTGGAGATACAGATCCACCCCTTCGACCAAGTTAGACCAAGTTTGAACCATTTGTCCTTTAGATAATTTTATAGAGTTTGTATAACTCTAAGCCTTTTTATTTAGATCTTTCATCATTTACATAGATATGTCTAGTTACACTTATGGTGGAGTCACTTACAATCCAACTGATGATAGAATGTAAGCATAAAATGAATTTTATGGCTTTAGTCAAGACCCCAATGATGCTAATATGGTTTGTGAGATAGATTTTTATCCACCTCATATTAATCATTCATGGGAATAAAGTCACAAAACAACTTATAATCTAACTTGAGACCTTGATTGGTATGAAGAGGCTTGTGAAGAGGACTTTGAAGACCCAACTATAGATAATTTTGTTTAGGATATGGATTTGTACCCTATTTAAAATAATCAGTACATGGAACATAATCAAGAACTAGCTTATGAGCCAACTCATGACTAGGATAATATGGTTTATGAGGAAGACTTAGATGCTTTTGTTTGTGCAAGTAATCAAGTTTCATGACATCTTTTTGTTATCTAATCATCAGTTACCCCTGACCCTCCTTTGGATTATACGAGCTATCAAGCTCTATAATATCTAAGGAATACCATTACCATTTTTGGACCTAGTCCTTTGGCTTGTGCAAGCAACCAATCTATATAATGCCCCTTCATCATTCTAGGACCTAGTCCTTTGGCTTGGGTTGGTAATCAATCCCCATAATGCCCTATCATTATCATCTCAGGACATTATTCTTTGGCTCATGCAAGCAATCATGCTCCCCAAGGCCATACCATTATCCAATGACAAGTCATTCCTAATCTAGTACCAATCCCATCCAAACCTTAACCAATCCTTTGAAGACTAAATTGTATTCAAAACTGGTATTTTCTAACTCATTGGAAACCAAGGCCAAGACAACCAACCAATCCAAGATGTTTTTGTTGAACCAACCACTTATGATAAGTCAACCTATGATGAATCACCTATTGATCTTATATTAGTTGTCAATGAATCTCACACTTATGAGCCAGTCTTTGTCAAGTCACTTCTTAATGATTATAATTACCTTTGGGAAAATCATTACCTTGACCATGTGACTATTTTTCAATAGCCTCCTATTAACAAGCTAGTCTCTATGGAGCTGTCTCTTAACCTATTTCCCATCCTAGAAGAGTCTCACTTTGAAAAATTAGTTGAGCCCATTATGCCATCACAATTTGTTACTTATCCAATACTAAACATTCAAAAAGACATCATTATAATAGAGTACCCATCAGATGATGAATTAGAGTTATATTCAGGTTCTATTCTTGAACTGACATCAGATTTACCATCAAAATTTGAATCAACATCAGTCTCAACATTGGATTCAGAGTCCCTTGAGTTAGAATCAGATTCATAAGAAGAATATGTTCATGGCTATTACAACATTGGTTACACATGCCTCATAGATAAATTTAAATACATTTTTTATCCTTATACAGTTTTTAAGAATGAGAACTTCATATTTGACACAAGTTATCCTAGTATATTCTATGAGGATTATGTAGCCTTTCCCTATTCCATTACCATTCCATAATCCATAACCATCAACCAAGATAACCATATTATTGACATTCCATCTCTCAAAAGTGTTGATTGGGATTGACAAAATCACACTTTGTTAAACTACATCCATGGTGACATAGTGGTTTAAGAAGAGGAAAGAGGCCAAGACAACATTCATGTAGCAAAAGAACAATCTCTTAGTAAAACCTTTTCAAAGGTGTTAGGGGATAATTCGAGTCCGAACTCAACATCTTCTAGTGAGACTTTTTTAAAAGTGCTAAAAGATAATAAAATTCAAAAGTTAATTCCTTAGTGAAACCTTCTCAGAGGCACTATAGGACAATCAAGGCAACTTTATTGGTGAAAACCTCATTTAGGCACCAATAGCTAAGCACAAAATTTCTTCACTACTTGATGAAGATAAAATCAAAGATAAAATAAAAATAGTTTCTAATATACATCCTAATCAAATGGTAGCGACTCTCAAGATCAATAAAAATAAATCTAGTGGTCCTATCGAAATAATAAGTCTTCAGCCTCGCCACAACCAAAATTATGTCAAATTTGACATCAACAACATTATGTGTGACTAAAAGTCTTGATCTTCATTTGTTTCCCCACCATTATACATTCCATTATCATTTGTCATTCTATTTCACAATCAAACCTACCATCTATTATTTGTCCTTGTTTGCCATCCATGGCCACACTTTTCTTTGTAGAGGCTACAAAGATACTTTGTCTCAACACTTGAAAGAATCAAAATCAATGACCAAAGATCATAAAAGCATTCTTAGAAGCTAAATCTACATCAATTTTTTGATAGAGTAGCTATTTAGATGAGGTGTGGGATAGAAATTAACATGATTGAGTATTTTATTTGTATCA
Organism: Torreya grandis; assembly: GCA_037957365.1. Classification (NCBI taxonomy): domain Eukaryota; kingdom Viridiplantae; phylum Streptophyta; class Pinopsida; order Cupressales; family Taxaceae; genus Torreya; species Torreya grandis. The sequence goes on along the minus strand of JARHVA010000004.1, from coordinate 833,708 downwards.
TTTTTTGATTAGGATGTGCATCTCCCCATCAATGAGAACAATAGAATCAAAAACCATACCTAGGATAAAAATATGTAGTTACATATCTATTTTCCATTATTGCATATTATGGCCATTTACCCCATCACTTTGGGGATAACCCTCTTACCATTTTATACATCCTATCATTCCATTCCTATTTATACCAAAGCCTATTTTTTTACTCATCCTACCCAATCCTATTTTGATCTTGGTTACTTTGGTTCTTCTCACACCTTTTATGAGGGGATTCTGATCAAGTTTCAATAATCAATCCAATCCATGTTTATAATGATAGTATATGAAAATAGTCTGATAGTTGATCTGGCAAGATATATTTCATTTTCCATCTTGTATCAAGCTTGTTTATGTGAGCTTGATTATAATCGCCTATGGGCAAATCAATGTTTCACCAGTCTTGATACTAAATATAACCACCCATGGGAAAATTAGTATCATTGACCTATGCTATTATATCTTAGTTATAACCATCTATGGGAAAACTAGGGGTAACACTTGTTTATCATGTATTACCACATCACCTTGCCATTACTATTTTCATTTGACAGGGCATTTACCAGATTTGAGAACTTTTTGGGACCTAGTTGGTGTTTCCTCACCTTTTGTGTGGATGGAATTACTATGACTTGAGGTCATTTCAAGACTATGTGGGTCATGTTTAATTCATGTTGAGGTCACCTCAATCCCCCTTTTCATACGCTCTCACTATTTTGTGAGTAACCTAAGCCAAACGCTCTCATCATTTTGCGAGCAGGTATCATGTCATTCTCTAATGAGTTAAGATACCTTAAAATGCCAAAAAAAATCATAAACATTTCAAAAATACAAAAACATTTGTCCTATCTAAACCTAGTTAGTTATCTTTGATCCACCTTAATAGGGAATTGTCATTGTTAAGATGCTTTCTTTTGCTTTTATTTTTAGGCTTTCTATTTGTTTGTTTATTTTAGGTTGTTTTTTATTTTGTTTTTCTATTTGTTTGTTTATTTATTCACTTGCATGTTTGTTTGCTTTCAGTACTATTGTTTTGACTCAGTTTATATGTGTTCATTGGGTGATTCCCCGAGCACATTATTCTTGAGTCCATCCATATTAATATGTCAACATTATCATCATGGTTTTTATCATTGGTACATTGTTTTTGAATGTTTATTAGATCGAGAGTTAGTCCTTATGCATATTTTGGGATAGTATTCATGGTGTTCTATCATGAAGCCTACCATCGCATGCTACGGTAAAAATCAGCTTCAAGAGGGTCTACAATCAATAAAGCCATAAAATTTTCTCCTTGGTACCTTGGTAAATCCACCCATCCCACCCTTGATCAAATCAATCCATTAACCATTCTAGTTGTATCATTGTTAATCAGGATGAACATTTCCTCATTGATAGGCACAACTAAATCATTTTATTAATCAATCTTATTCTTCTATTTATCCATTTCATCACTTTACACCCACTCATATTTAATATATATTCTAGGCTATATCCTTGATTTATGTTTTCTAATTATCCTAACTAGAGCATAATCATCTTTATCCAATCTAGGTCCTCTTAATGATTATAACCGTCTATGGGCAAATCATTATTTTAACTTTTATTCTTGATTATAATCACCTTTGGGCAAATCAACATTCTTTTTACATCAATGCATGCAAGCATTTTATTATTTTTACTAATCTCAACCATAGATTAATTCCACCTTTCTTCTTGTTTCTTTTTGAGGGACCATCTATCAACAAATGTGATGGCCACTCCCTTAAGGGGGCATCATCATAGGCTTCCCAAACACCATTTGGAGCTTCGTTCTTCAGTCATCATATTATTTTTGGCATATAAGCCATCTCTCATTATTTGAGAAGAAATTTATTTTCCTATGGTTTGTAACATCTTCCCAAACAAGGGAAAATTATAGACACCTAAAACTGGCCACCGATAAGCTCCAACCAAGGTTTTGACCAATTTCTACCCAAAATGCATAATTTAGCTTAAAAACATTAAAACACATAAAAATATTTGAAATTGATATATTCAAGTACTAATTTTGGCTATAGTATCACTAAATAGGGTAATGCAATTTATCCGTTAGCTAACTTTGATCTGATCATTTCGAGTCAAAATGCCAATTTTGCACCTTGCTCTTTCCTATCAAATATTTTTCACAAGATGCGTGTCATTTGTTATTTTCTATTGATAATTTCCTAAATGGGATGATGGTTTTAATGCATCTAAAATTGACTTCCAATTCCAATCCAATCAAATTTTAGACCAATAACAAGGCATTCTGATTAATTTGAGTATTTTATGCACAAATTGCTTAAGCATGCTTAAGAGATAATTAATCCAAATCAAGTCCTAATAAAAAAATTCCATGGAAACTTGTTAAATACTTGTTTTTAGAAATTAATATTTAATATTTGTATCATCTGGTGACCTCATTTCTTGGGAAGACGTCCTTAGGTCATAAATGCCACAAATATAAGGATTCATGCCCTCCATGCCTCATCAATGCCTTCTATGATGCCCTCTATGCCTCTTAATTTCCCCTTATTCTAATTTCATGATGAGGATAATTATAAACTTAATTCTAAAAATTGAATTAATCCTCAACCACACATTTCAATCTTGAGATGGATGGTTTAGGTTGATTCTGATCAATCCCAAACATATATAAATAGAGAGGTCATGAACATCATTTCTAAACTATTTTGGTGCAAAGTTATAATGCACAAATATCTTCAAGAAGCCATTAAAACTAGTGTTACCATGCCAAATTTATTCCAATCCAATCCAAGCCACAAGCCAAAGGTGCCAAGGAGAGATGGAGGTAGCCAAGCTTCCAATACCAAGGACTTCATGAGCCCAAGCCGAGAAAGCCACTACAACAAGAACTTTTTAGCATCCAAAGAAGGTAAAAAAAGGTTTATTTTGCATTTAGTTGTATGTTTTGTTCATGTTTGTTAACTAATCTCTCCCTAATGTCTAGGCCTAGAGATGTTATGCTAGTTAGTGTGTTTCTTTCATTTTGTTTTCATTTTAAAACTAACACCATACTAACCATCCTCTCTTGAGTCAAATTCCTAGATTCATAGTTTTCACCATGCATTCTAGTCAAATGGACCACATAACTATAGTCACTCTTGATCACACAACCTTTTTAATGGAAGCTAATTTTTCAAATTCATTATTCATTCCATTGGATGATTTATCATATTTGACAGTCATCTACTATAGTAACATCATTATTATTATTTTCTCTTTCATTTTAAATGGATACCTCATCAAGCCTAGTTGTAAGGACCCATACTTATTAGCATAATATGACTTCTCTTTTACCACATCACCTAAGCTAATATTCAAGGGGGGTGTTGGTGTGTGACATGTTCACACTAAATGTGAACTCCACCTTAGATAGTTATTTTCAAGATGAGACTTATTATGTGCATTATTTATGTGCACAATATTATTTAATATGGTAGTTATCCTTAGAAGTGTGATAAAGGTTAACCTAGATAGTTGTCTTAAGTCTAGTTAGTGTGTGCACATGTTTAAGTTTAGTTAAAGAATGTATAATCTCACATGTGCCACTACCATAAGTGGATTCCACCTCTCATTCCACCAATAATCATCTCCTAATTACCTCTTGATTTTCCTATATAAGGTACCTCATATCCTTTTATGAAAATTAGAATGGATCTTATTGTCATCTTCAAATTTAGGTGAGATTTAGTCATTTAGGAGATCTTATTTTAGTGGATTATTGTTGATTACACATGAATTATTTATTACTATATTATTTAATAAAATGTGAATTTGTTAGTGAATAATCCTTTTTGAGTGAATATGTGTATTAGTTTTTATTACTAAATTAATCCTAGATAGCTCATTTCCAATATTAGATTTGAACATGTTTCCAAATATTTAAATCCTTGTCCCAGCTTTTTTTATTTATATTCATAGTAGTGCACATGGTAACTATTAATTGCCTCAAACTCATAGAATTTCAATGTTTACCAACTGAGTTGTTCACCATTTTGTGGACCTATGAAAGCTTTATTTCCACTTAATATTTTCATGCATTCACACTTTATATCCACACCTACATAGAATAAGTAGATAAGTCATGTTACATCCTCAAAACATCAAAAAAAGACATGTGGTTATCATCCTATGACCACATAATCATGGATTTTGTTTTGTTTTCACTATGGCCATAATGAAATCCATGGATCCATTAAACTATATAATTTACTTTATAATTGCAACATGTCCATTTTCACCACACACATAATAAATCAATAGTGATTATAATTCAATTTATAATTCCATAGGTCTATTACATTGTGTAATATATATAGCATGGAATATAATTTGAACTTAGCATATATATGTATGTGCCAAAATAGTGATTAAATTTCACAAAGGTAAATATAATTGTAATGTGAATGCCTTGAATTTGGTTATTTGGGTGTGGCCAATTAAATTAAAAAAAAATTAAATGGGTTTATAATGTGAACTAGGATATTAATGGACTATGAGAGGAAATTTATGTATCTATTTATAATAAAAGAAGGTCATTATTTCATAAAATGAAATGGGCCATATTGATTACAACATTATTTTTGTCGTTCCACATTTCTGTGAGGCTAAGAACAAGGATTCTTGTGATCATAAAAGTGAGTAAAAAATTCAAAATAAGTTTCCTTAGATGGGATGTGAACTAAAAACCATTTAATGCTTTCCCTCCTTGGGGTCAAATAAATTTTATATATCATCACAAGAAAATTTTTACAAAAGGGAACTACTACAAATAATTCATCTTTTTTTTTGGAATGATGGTTCACCTTCTTACAGGTGTGATAGTTAAAAATCATGATGTGCAAGATGATAGCATGTGTTTTATCATGGAATGAGATTTAAAAGTGCCATCTGTCATTTCACAACATGACAAAGTATCTCCATATAATCATTTATGTGTCCATAAAGTTACACATAAATTTGAGTTTTTCAAGTTGTTGTTAATTGTTATGAGGTTATTTGTAGGGATGATGTTAAATTAGGCACACACTGGCATAATATTATGTAGGATGTGTAGAGTGGATATGTGTTGTTCTACATGAAGCACAAAGGTTTTTTGAATAACATTGATATTGATAATCCAAAATTTGGCACTAGATGTTTCCCTCCAAAAGGGAGTGCTTCCCCTAAACCCCAAAAAAACTAAGTGCTTAACATTTATATGTTACATGTCTATCATGTGAAGTGTATAATGTTTTATTATAAGCTATGAGGCTTGTTTATTGTAATTTTGAGGGAGGTGCATGATATTAGGGTTTGCATAGTAATTATCAAATATTGGAGGTTGTATTATGAGCTACCTGACATGTATCATGGAGCCACACAAGAATCAAATTATGTTGGGAGTTGCATGGAAATGCTTGAAGTATGAAGGTTGCCTACAAATTTATGTGTCATGTATCATGGTGATACATGAGAGGTGTATAATGTAATGGGATACATGGAGGTGATTGATATATAAAGTTGCATTAAAATATACAAGTGACAAAGGAAATTATAGATATATCAAGTAAAAATGTGGATACACAAGGAACATTCTCCCTTTCTTTAAAGGGTATCACCCTAGTTGAATTAATTATAAGGAGTAAGTTGGCATCTTGGATTATATCTATGTCTTGATGAACCATTTTCCTTACTATGACTTGTGTGGTGACCATTATAATAGGTATAATATTTTCAATGATTCCATTATATGGATTAAATTTCTATTCTTTTATTCATACATGTGTAAGAAAAATATTTTGAGAATGAGAATATAGTTTGAGTGGTTTATAATATTAGTTTAGTATGACACTCTGAGTTTGAGTGGTTCATACTATTGGTTGAGTAGAAACCTTGATTCTGAGTGGTTTCAAATATTTATCTAATATCAATGATCTAGATCCTAAGAGATACAAGGGAAAATACTCTAAACAATAGTTTAGATGAGTTTTATTCATATTTTGAAGCTATATGAAAATATTCAAGGTACAAAAAATAATAGAAATTGAACAAAAAACTATCTTGATCCATGAGTTCTATACATAGTATAGACACTTCATTTATGAAAATTTGGTTTCATCATTCATTATAAAACTAAGTTTATGCATCAGTGAAAATTCAAACACCAAATCATGTTAACATCCTAAATTTTAAAAATCAATTTTATTTTTATCTCAAATCATGATAGCACTCCCTAATCTAGAAAACAAACTACATCACAATAATAAATTTATCAACAAAAGTTTAAATCAATTGGTTGCTTTGATAATGGTACCTGAGTTCAATTAAATAAAATGATCAATCAAAAGATAACATTACAAAAGGGACAACATCATCCTAATCACTCTTTATTAGATAATTGACTTTCATTAGCTAATTAATCAATCACCAATGAGAAATTAAAGGATTGCACATGCAATATTTACCAAAATTCAAATAAATCCTAATTTACTACATCATCTACCCACTTGCCAATTTAAAAGTCTTATTACAAAAATAAAAGTGTCATTCACAAGTAAAATTCAATACAAAGTGTGAACTGTGCAAGCAAGGTCTATGATGTACACTTACACACTCCAAAATCTTATGAGTAGATGTTCTTATAGGTTATTACACACTCCATGTCATATCATTTTAATGCTTATCTACCATTATAAGATTAATTCCCCACCATTGATCTTCATCTAAGATCAATGGTCATAATTGATCCTAAAATTCTATAAATGGAAGGTCCACCCTTCAATCTCAAGAAGATTTCAATTCACAATGAAGTGGTATTTAAATATTCAAATAAAGATTCAATAATCCTCATCATCCATCATCCAAAATTTAACGGTGCAAGGGGAGATGTTATTGAATTGCCTATGCATATTACACATACTTTTAAAACTATATATGAGCACATAATAATTTTGGAAAAGATATTTCAAGAAAGGTATAGCATTTGTGTTTGCTTATTTGTTTATTTACTTTATTCTTAGTCTTGCTCAATTTGAGGGCACATGCTTAGGTTAGTGGTAGGAATTCAATTTCATTTTTTTAATACTAACAGAGCTAACTTTTATCTCATGTTATTACATATGGAACACTCAAAGGGAATTACAACACCCAATCAATATTGACATATTTTAATCCTATTTTTAGTCAAAAATCCAACCCCAATTTTTGACAAAAACTCCACATTTTTCCAAAATCTTCCAAATTTTCATTTCAGATTGTTGGCCAAAATGCTTTATATAACAATGAAAACATGAGAATGAAAATGGTAGAAACACACTATGAATTATTAAAAATTCATTTTTTATCGTGTTTGTAAGGATTGACAAAATTGATCTATGTAGTAGAAAAATAATGGTGTATGGTGGTAGAATCACTAATGTTCCAGCTAATTATTTATTTTACAATATTAATAGAAAGGTGGTTCAAACTAGTAAAAAATTCTACATAGTAGTGGTATCATTATTTTTATGATTGAAAATGTGGTTTTATTCTTTCTATTTCCTTTTTTTTTGTAGTAGCAAAATCATTGTTCATAATAGTGAAATAGTAATTTGTAGTAGTGGAATCATTGTTTGCAATAGAAAAATTACTAACGTAACAATGCAATTATGGTTTCTATTTTTTAACTATGTATTTTCTATAGAATAGTGAAATTGCTCTATGTAGTAATGATATTTCTTTGAATATCAACATAATCACCCTACCTGTAAAATAATAGAATAGCTATGTAGAATAAAAAATAGACCTGTGGAATACTAAAATCAACATGTAAAACAAGAGAATCACAAAAATAAAACTTAATACTCCACTAACAAGACCTAACCACTTTTCAAAGATTAAAACTAAACTATAATCTATTTTATTTTAGATTTTCTGTAGTCAAACTCAAAACCAATCAAACAAACACTCATAACATTTGATTTTGGTGCTCTAAAAATAAAAAAAATGGTTTAATTTAGTGCTTAATAAAATTTGTTTGTATTTTTTTTGTGTGTTTTGTGTTTTTCCATAGCCTAAGTGTGTGTGCTCTCCTCTTTCCAAATTTTGGGATTTGGGTGATAAAAAATACTTTGGTTGTATTCCTAAAGAGAACACTATGTATGCTCTCCTCTTACCCCTCATGGGACCTTGAGGATCAAAAATGGCCTATCTTCCTTTTTATTTATGGTTTCATGAGTTGGACCTTGATCACCAACTGTGAGTCCTTAGGGCACGATGACTGGGATTTCATCTCTCAACATACATACCAACATAATGTTTTAGTGGGGTATATAAATTGGGAAGGATTTACCACTATTAGCTAAGTAGTTGCATGTTTTAAGCACATTGTGAAGTGAGGAGATTTGCTCCAATACATAGGCCCCATAAAAAACTTTTGAGGAATAATTTATAACAACACTCCACTAAAATATTACACTTGGAATGGTCACAAAGGGACTAAACCCTTTCATGAAGCTTGTTATCACCCTCTTCCATGGACTTGGGCCCCATCATACTGAAAGGTATACAGGGGGGACACTTATTTGATCCTATTTTTCCTAGTTTAATACCATTTATCTACAAACAACTATCATTTTAGGGAAAATAACATTCTCAAAGATAACTCACCACATACAAACACCTAGTGAGGGTTGGGAGACCAACCTGGCCACCACTTTGCATAAGTAGATCAATGGGATAATTATTTACATTTCACACCTATTATTACTAGCATGGGTCTTATTGATTACATGATCTTGTTTGATTATTATCTATACCTATATTGTGTGATAAATCCTTATACTTCAAATAAGATCAACCTTGTCACATCTAACTATAATGTTACTTTATCCAAATTGAAGCATCACTTTCTCTAAATTTAAATGCAACTCTACCCAAATCAAACATCATTATATCCACATTGAAACATTATTCTATCCAATTCAAACCTTGTCCAATGTCAAATCAGGTCAATTTTAACCCCAAATCAATTATCTAAAATTGGTCCACCTTTTCTAAATCAAGGCAAATTAGGTAAATTTTTTTAAATTCAACCTTAAACCATCAATTCAAAGTCAACCCCAAACTTCAAATTTAAACTAATTCAAATTTTTCAATTCAAACCTTTTCAAAGCCACACTTTCAAGTCAAACTATGCCAACTCTTTTAAGTCAGACCTTTTCAAAGATAAACTTTGAACTCAAACTAAGAAAATTATTTTAATTCAAAATTTGAACTCAAAATTTTCTAAAATCAACCTTTGAAGTCAAATTGATTCCAAATCAAAGGTCAAATATGATTCAAACTCTAAATTAAAGTCAACCAAAATCTATGCTCTACCTTTGACCACCTCAAACCAAGATAAATTCAAAATCCAAACCAAATCAAGTCAAAACTTCCAATATATATTATTGAGGCATAATTCAAACATCCTTTTGTAATCAAGTTAAACATCCAAGTGTGTTCTAAAAGACTGAATGTTTCCAAGTATCATCCTAAAGTCAAATAATCATAAATACTTGTCTAAGCATCCAAGATTCAAAAATGAATCAAGATCTAATGTTAAGGCATCCCATTTCCAAGACATGCATAAATTAAGATTAAAAGGTTAAATTAATTAAATTAAACAAGTAAAACATATGTCCTTATCAAAATTGACATCAAATTACAATCAATTCCATAATCAATACAATCTAAACTCAAAGATGAATATTATAGACATGCCTAACTACACTAGAAGTGGGGCTTCATATAACCCTACCTTTGATGATGATTGGAGTTACAATCCATTATCCAAAATGTTAAATATCAATCTAAAAATTAGGTATATTAGCAAGAATATGAAACAAAACCACTCTAAATAGGGCTAAGAGTGGAATTAACTACCATGTAAACTAATATTCAAAGATCCCAATTCGAACAAGAACTCTTTGAGCATAAGGATGATGTCCTATTGTGATTAATAGAGTTAGGTTCCAAATTTACTGTAGTGCATCTCACATAAAACTTACAAACTTGTGTTCACCTAGATGAGGAATTGGCACAAGGCCACTTCTATCCAAACCCAAAATTACGAACACACCAACATCTAACTCTTCTAAAAAGGGGAAGGAATTTCATGATGAACCACCACCTCTTGACACCAATAAAGTAGTGACTGAGAAATTAAAAAATGTAACCCAAATGATTAAAACTTTGGCCTCTATCTTACATTTGACTCAATCCCATCATCAATAAGAAGTCCCATGAAATTCAACCCAATATAATCAACATCAATAATATGTTTTGATCCCAATCATTGAATAATCAAGAACATCAAATCCCATTTGTTTAGTAAATTCCCCATATTTAATAGTAAATCCTATCTAGTCAGTAAATTCCCCTATTCAACAACAAATCCCCACCAAACCCAATGAGAGGGTATTTCCCCCTCTAAATCAAGTTATAATCCTCATATTTATTCTAATCAACCTTTATGACCCCAAAAAATGTGCCACATTCATCCCAAAACCCAATTTTATCTCAAGAGTGACAAGAGATGAAGGATGTTATTCAAGGACTTAAAATGGGAAAACAAAGTAAAAAATTATCTTTGAAGAAATATGTCCTTATCCATTTGATACAATTATCATTCAAGTCCCTTTCCCACCTCATTTTAAGGCTCTAAAATTTGACAAATATAAAGGGAAAGGGGACATAATAGAGAATATTAAATTATTTTTCATAGCTTGCTGAGAAATGGCATATAATTACATATATTTTCTTCAATTGTTTCCCATAAATTTTGGCAGCCAAACATTGGAATGGTTTCTTCACTTGCCCAAAAGATCAATTATAAAATTTGATGACTTGTCTAATGGTTTGCCAAGCATTTATATTATAACCTAGAGCATGAATTGACCATGGTTAACTTGTGTAATACCAAACAACAAAGTGAGTAAATATTTTTAGTCTTTTTATAGAGATTGAGAGGTTTAGCTAATAGGTTTCCCCATTCTCTCCCAAAAAATTAATTGAGAAACACTTTTTACACCAATTTGAATGTATAAATTGCATTTCATTTATGACTACTTGTGTTAATACCTTTTATAAAATTATCAAATAGGGCATGTAGATCAAAAAAGCTTTGATTGAAAGAGGGTTAATAAAAATATATTATCAAAATCAAGGTCAAATAAGTAATTCATCATACATACCTAAAGTGTTCAATAAGTACAATAATGTAGTAGGTGATGGTATGACTAAGGCAAGACATGTGAAAAGGATTCAACAACTGCCTATCCAAAAATCTCAATATACACAACCAATCAAACTTCAAATAGCACCACCTAGAACATAGTATCAATGAAGAACATTCACCTCTCTTGGTAAACCTATAGAAGCTATGTTTTAAAAAATTATAGAAAAAAATATGGTTGTGCAACCTATTATCAAACCTTTCAAGGAAGTTAAGACAAAACCCATATGGTATAAAGACAATGAGTATTGTGATAATCACCACATAAAATTTTATGCTACACATAGGTGTATGCAACTTAAACATTATGTATAAGACTTGCTTGAGTGGGAAGAATTTGCACATGACAATGATGCCTCATCTTCCAATCAAAATATGGGAATATTTAAGGGCCAATTTCTAAGGAATAATTAGAATAATTATCAGACTAATGAAAACAATTATCAATAGAATAAATTCAATCTAGGTAATCATTAATAATAGTAATAACAAGATCCCAATCAAGGTAAACATTCCTAAATCAGCCACACAGATTATCATAATGCCTAATACAAATATGATAATGTTGTGGGTTTCATTACTGATAATCATGTGGCCATTATCAAAATTAATCCTAATCATCAATATAACACCAATCAACATGTTAAGCTCATCATCAATGGACCTTCCCCATCACATTTTGTTAACCCTTCTTAAGTTTAGGACTGTGTTGTTACCAATCGATACCCAAAGGTTACAATTCAAGATCCTTCTACATCCAAGTCCAACAATCAAACCCAAGAATCTTCACCATCTAAATCCAAACCATCCACTAAGAATCCATATGACATTATTGAATAATTGGATAAAAATATAACATAGATATCCATTTTATATCTCTTGTGAATATCTAAAGTTCATAAAGACATCTTATATAAGCTTCTTTATAAGTCCAAAGTCCCCAATGATATTGATTTTAGAATTCCATTCTCTTCACAAGGAAGTGTAGATTCTTAGAATTCTATGTATCATATTCAACATATATTTCAGTCTTGAAGAGTAATGCACACTTAAACAATTGGTCCAATAACTTTCTTAAACATTCCAAGATTGGCCATTGCTTGAAATGAATAATTATAATTCTTCTTATATGGGTGAATTCGATGAACCAATCAGACCCGAATCAAAATAATAATGTCAATTCCCTTTGGTACCTACACTATTTTAGTATGGTTTCACATTACTTATGGAAGAAACCATTAATGTCAACCTCGATACTGATGAAAATTGATAAATCATCAAGCACAATGCCTCTCTCACTAGAGAAGAACATGAGCTCATCATTACTATACTCAAAGAGTTATTTGATGTCTTTGCATGTTCTTATTTTGACATTCCTAGATTAGACTCTTCCTTGGTCATCCATCATATTATAGTGCATACTGATGCAAAACCCATCAACAAAAAATTGTGAAAGATGCATCCATGTATTGTAATTTTGGTTAAGAAGGAACTCAAAAAACTCTTAGAAGTTAGGTTCATAACTCCTATTGATTATTCAAAGTGTATTTCCAACATCATCCCTATCTACAAGAAACTTGAAAGCATTCACCTCTGTATACATTTTTAGGATACTAAGAAATCTTATCCAAAATATGACTTCCCATTGCCCAACATCAAGATTATTTTTGACTCCATAGTAGGGTAGAAATGTTATCACTTATGGATGTATTTTTTAGATATAACCAAATTAATATAGAACTTGAGGATCAATACAAGACAATGTTCACCACTCCATGAGGGATGTTTTATTACCATGTCATGACTTTTGGCCTAGAGAATGTTAGTGATACTTATCAAAGAATAATGATTATCATCTTCCATGACATGATGCATGAAATTATGGAGGATTATGTAGACAAACTTTTGGGTAAATATAAGACTTGTGTTGGACACCTAATGACTTTGTAGAGAATATTTGAAAGGCTTAGAGAGTATAAGGTGTGCCTTAATCCAAAAAGTGTGTATTCAATGTTACATCTAGAAAATTATTAGATTTCATTATTTCAAGGCAAGGTATTGAAGTGGATTTGGCTAAAGTTAAGGTCATAATGGAATTCCTCCCCCATCCAATTTAAAATAGTTACATAGTTTACAGGGAAAGATTTAGGGCATTCATCAGTTCATTTCATAACTAGCTAATCATTGTCATCCATTTACACATATCCTAAAAAAGGGTACCAAATTTTAGTGGAACAAAAATTGTCAGGAGGCATTTGATCAATTGAATAAATATTTAGCTAATCCATAAGTGTTGGCCCCTCTAATGCCAAGGAAGCCTTTGTTACTTTATATTTTGGTAACCCAACATGCCTTGGGGACATTTTTTACTCAACATTATGATCAAAGAAAAGAATGCATTATGTATTATTTTATTAGAACATTGGTCACGTATGAACATAAATATTCACCCATTAAAAAGGCATGTTTCATTGTGGTCTTTGCATCTCAAAAGATATAACAATATATGCTTAATAATAACACCATCCTTAATGATAAAGGTGATCCACTCAAGTATCTTCTATCAAAATCAACTCTTGTAGGTTGCATGGAAAAAATGGATTATACTCATAACAAATTTGATATTGAATATACCAATTAGAAGGCTATTAATGGGTAGGTCCTTGTTGATCAATTGGCATATGCTCTATTATCAGATACACAACCATTACGAATTGATTTTCCAAATGAGTCCATTTTTACCCTTGATGATCCATGATAGTGTAAGCTCTACTTTGATGGTTCCTTCACTTCCCATGGATCAAGGGTAGGTATCATTTTCATTACACCATAGGGAGATATTATTTCTAAATCTTTTCACATTGGGTTTCTATGTGCAAAAATTATTGAAGAATATGTAACTTTCATTATAGGACTCTACTTCACAATCCAGTGGAACATCCAATAGTTGGCAATGTATGTCAATTCCAAACTTATCATAAATCAAGCCAATGATCAATACTATAGAAAATATGATAATATTATACCTTACAAGTGAATGGTAGATAAAATCAAGTAACACTTTGAGCATAAATAATCTGATCAAGTGTCATAAGCTAATAATAGATCAACATACACCATGGACACTATTGGGTATCCATTAAAAATGTCTTCTAACATCCAATAATATCAATTCACCATTGAATTACTCCTAATTCCATCATATAACCATCCTAATTCAGAAATAGGATGTTAAATCATTGGTCCCTGCTCACCTTGGTACTATGACATCTACACTTTCTTTCAAGACCATACCCTTCCCACAGATTTATCTTATACCCAAAAAAAAAATTACTTATCCATAATGCTTCGCATTACATCTTACTTGGTGTAACACTCTATGATAGAGGTTATGATGGGGCACTCCTCCATTGTTTAAATTTTGAGAATAAAAAATATCTATCAAAGATGTACATAATGGGATTTATGGGGTCCATACTAGTGAAATGGTCCTCATTAATAAACTCCTTCGTACAAGGTATTACTAGTCAAAAATGGAATTTGATGTATGTGCATATGTTAAAAAGTGTGTTTTTTTAGAAGGATGAGGATTTAACCCACACTCCATTACAAGCAATTCAACTAATCACATCTCCTTGGTTTTTTTCAAAATGGGGGTTTGACCTACTGAGGAAGATAAAACCTACATCATCTAAAGGCCAAAAACATGTATTTATAGCTACCAAGTATTTTAAAAGTGGGTTGATGTCATTCTACTCACTTATGAAACCAAAAATAAAATTTCCAAATTCATCCTTAATCATGTCATTAGGCATTAGGCATCCCATCCACCACCATTTATGATAATGGCAAGTCATTCATAAATAAGGACATTAAATCCATTTATACTCAGTTTTATAATAGACATAGATGGTCAACTCCCTATTATACTTAAGGCAATGGTCAAGTTGAGGCATCAAATAAATCCTTTATGAAAATATTGAAGAATATTATCAATGATTTTGGTTGTGATTGGCATTTAAAACTATTTCCTTTTTTATGGGATTACTGAACCAACATTCACCATTATAGATACCACATCCAATTCCTTGGTTTATGGATTAGAATCCATCCTCCCCATCGATATCGAGTTTCCTTATGCATTTCATTTCAAGATCTTATTAATGAGGAAGATTATAGAGTACCCTAACTATAAGAGTTGGAACTATTGGATGAAAAATGGCTAGTCACCTTGAACCATATCAAAGCATATCGAAATTGTCTATGTTGTAGGTATAATAAACATATCATTTCCAAAGAGTTTAAATTTGGTGATCTTGTGCTTCAATAAAATTAGTGAAATGCCAATGTAGACCATGAAAAGAAAGGAAAGTTTGAGCCTAACTAGTTGGTTCCATATGCCATCATAGCTAAATATGGTTCTAGATCATACACATTGGAAACAATATATGGGTAAGATTTATATGAGCCCATGAATATCATGCATCTCAAGTGATTTTACACTTGATTTATCAGATCATTATCTATGAGTGCCCCTACTTGGGGACATCCTTTTGCTTCCCTTCCCATCCATTTTCTGACCATTAGCTAATCTTCCTCATATCCCAACTTCCATTTCTCATTTTGACCTTGATGGTGAGCTACATTTTCTATAAATTACAACAAAATTGGCATGATCAGAATGTGATAGCATCTTTGTACCAGGACCTTAAATGACCACATAGAAGATTTTTCCCATCTTGTAGTCCTTAGAAATCTTCTTATCATTGCATCCTATTTTCCTAATCCTTGTATCTCTTCATCCTATCCCACATTTAGTTGGTATCTATATATTTCTCATCTTGCATCACTTTTGTGTCCACTGCCAGATTTAGCTTTCCTTTTGTTAGTCTTTACTTGTATATGTCCTCATTTTCCCTTGTATTTACATCCTTTTTCCTTTGTACATGTGTTAGGTTTATCCCTTGTATATCCTCCTATAAAATACACATGTATATACTTATTTGAAAAATATAAAAAATATAATAATCTAAAATATTAAATATTTACAAATTCTAAAAAACATCAAAAAGAGATATAAAACTGCAAAATCTTTGTCCATTTTGTCATCCTATCCAGCTTTGGATTCCACTCTTTGCTCTATATGGGGCAATGTCACTAATAATTTCATCCTTCATCCCACTCCCATGAATTTTCATACATTTCTTAGGGCATCATACACCTAATTATTGTCATCCTAATTAACATCATCAATTCCCATTCCTCTCATTTTAGGAGAACTACATTAGCCTGAGGTCCACATGGACTATGTAGGCAATGCTTAGTTACATGGGTTATCTAGGTTCATCTTGGAAACCATCACACATTACTTCATCTTCCAATTTTTCCTCTTTATAAGTCGAGTATCCAAGATAATTTTATCTTACACTTGTCCAGACTTAGGGATGTAATGAACATGAGGTTTATTAAACACTCTCATGAAATGATGAATTTTTCTTGTTGGTTGTTTTAAATATTGTGTGAATGATTATTTTGATTTTTTATGTGTAATTTTAATTGATTAATTCTCAGTTCCATGCATTGATGTCAAAAGTGTCATAATGATCTTTTATATCATGATGTGCATTATCACATGCTCATATTTGAGCTAGTCCTTTCAGAATTAGAACATAAGTTATCATGATTTATATTATAATTATGGTGCATCATGTCAAATACAAAATTAAAAATCAAGTTGCAAAGGCTATATGCAAATTCTCTCAAAACATCCCCTTTTTACATCTATCATAGTCATGGCTAAGTGTATTAGCATGCTAAATCAGAATGATAACATCAATTATCATAATGGCTACATATGCTAACGTGATAACATCATATAAAATAACATATAAGAGATATTTGATCATCAAATATATTAGTATTATAGATCATGATCAAAATCAAATAATAACCATCATTTCATACAAATGATGATATATATGTCAGATTATCATCATATATTAACACAAATCATGATAAAATGAGCATCATAGATACACATAAAAATTCCATGAGTATAATTGAATGTCATTATATACATAAAAATGTATATACATCACACATATATGTACATTTCATATATAAAAAATAAGGAGATACAATTAAAAAATGTCTCATCAACACTTGTTATGTCCCTAGGGAACTAGACTCCTCCATTTAGATCTAGGTCTCAGGATATCTTGATGAAATATTTGTCTTATGTTATGTGGGGGTGTAATCTATAGAGTCCCTATTATCCCTATCTTTGTACCTAGTTGTCCAAATAACCACTAAGAGGTGGATGTTTGGTGTGTCTTAGAAGATCAACCCGACCTCTAACTAGTATACTCATGGAATGATGGTGTTGTTGGCCATTTTTACCACAAGCCAAAATGGGTCAACCCCTTATAGTAAAAATATTGTATAGGGGATTTTTATAACATCATAGGGTATGTTGTAGTTCATGTGATGTCATTTTGTATGCCATTCTAGATTTGGTCATAGTCTATCTTAGTCCTTATGTCATTTGGTGTTTTAGGGGTCATTTTAGAGTCATGTATGTAAGTGGTAGGTTTTCATGGTGTCTATATAGTCAAGATCATGGGGAGAGTTCACATAGGCCTCAAGAAGTTCATTCAAGATTTTAAATATAGATCAGTAGCTCAAGTACAAGCCTAAGTCAGCTAGACCATTATGAGGATGTCATGAAGAACCAAACTGGACATCTTGCTTATGTAATTTATAAATATGCTTAGAAAGCCTTGCATTACCATCATATCATGCATGATAAATTTCCTTAGTGCCAAGATCATTCTCTATAAGTTTCATATCTTGATGAGTCTTCTATCTCAAGATCTAATCCTTCAAATTTTAGCTTATTGAGTCTAAAGGGCTAGGTCATCCTATACATCACATGGAAACACACTGGTCAAATTTTTTATGCATTTTATAAATACACCTTAGAAAGCCTCACAAGCCAAAATATTATAGTACCATGGAATTCTTCATGGCAGGAACATGCTTTACAAATTTCATGTTTGTGCAAGCTTTCTAGCTCAAGTTATGGAGTTTCAAAGTTGGAACTACATAGTAGGATGTTCATGCAAGCATCAAATTCAACCCTTGATAAATATACATTTAGGTTTAAATGATCAGTGATAGGCACATGAATGTCATGAAAAACACACAGTTTAGCTCACTTGAACATTTTGTAAACACACTTAGAAAGCTCCTAGAATTAATGGATCAAGTGGGCATAATCCTTTTAGTATCAAGAACATCTCCTATAAATTTAGTGCCTCTATGACCTTTTTGCTTCCAAATCCAAGACTTTAAAGTTGGTCAAAAAATGGGAAACATTCATGAAGACATTGACTTTAAGATATGGTATAAACCATTAGGGTCTTAAATTTTATGGTCACACGAACATCAATGATGGTCACATGAATGTCAAATGATAGTCATGTAGACATCAAATTTATACCATGATAAATAGTTGTTTGTTTTCAAATGTAAGTATTCTAATGGGTGGCATTTGATCATACATAAAGATCAAATAGAGTAAGAATAGAGTTAATATGTCAAATACAGATCAAAGGCTCACGTTATTTAATATATTATGGTCTAACGATGTGAGTGAGTTCAGTAGGGTCAACATATATTAAGGACAAGAGAGAGATTACCAAGTGTCACTAGCTCATTAGGCTCCCAAGAAAATTAATGGTTTACATGAATCTCATACAAAGTAAACTAATGTGTGAGGTTAAAAGTTAAAATACTAAGGCATTTTTGATGAGAGGTCAAACATGTGACCAAGGTTCTTTTAGGGTCATCCCGTCTCCATTAGAACTCAACTAAACACCATTAATGGGACATATTGATGTCGTAAGGTTAAAGGACATAAAGGGACCACCATTAAAGCTTAATATGGACCTTTGTCTCAATGGTTTCTATCATGCAAGGTTTGTTCTGTGACTATATTTGCCATTGTTAGAAGAAGGATCTATCTACATAATTAGTTCTCAATTTCTATGGATGCTTGAAGGCAAAAATGGGTCTATTTGGACCTAATAGGAAAACCAATAGTTTTAGATTGGTTTTCCATCTATAGTGGACCTATGAACATGGGGATGAGTTTGATCATGATCCAGTTTGAAAAAGAACTAGAATTTCAAAGGATTCCATGAAGGCATACACACAGACCCCAATGGTTTCATCTCCAAGACCAACTACATGAAAAGGACCCTTCTCTCCACATTTGCATGCCATGAATAACTAGTGGAGAAAAGTTAGAAATAGGACAAATATCTAATAGATTAATTTTATGGTTGTAACTTCATTGATGCTAGGACCCAACTAAGAACAACTTGATCCCATCATTGGAACTATCATGAAGCATCAGTGAAGGAATAATGTAATTATGCAATGGATTTAATTAACTTAGATCAATTAGGAAGCTTAAATGAGCATAATTGTAGAAGCAATTCCAAATTAATTTGAACTCATTTGATTCTCCTTTGGGTGCAAATTTTCCCCTTCTCTAGCTCCCTTTCTTCTATAAATATAGCTTTAGAGCTATTGATTGTCATTCCTCAGGCTGATACGACTAGACTCTACCATAAATTGTAGTTTTCACCTCTTGGAGTAATGAATAGAGAATTTTATAGTTTTTTACTAATTTATGCTTAGTGTTTTTTATTTGTTTGATATGCAAAAGTGGTTTCATCTTCCCTTTGTAGGTCTAAGTTCAACCTAAGTGCTAATGAACTTTTCTTATGGGTCATCTAGTGTGTCTTAAGGTTGATGTTTCAGGTATAGAGTGGATAGTTGATTATAAGTTCTTCTAACCAAGCCTTACCCTCATTTCCCTCTAGCCTAAGGTCTATCAAATTGACCTCTAGGTGAAGCATTATTGCTTGGAAACTATTGTAGACATTGCATTGGTTCTATTCATAGTCTATTAGTGTGCTAATGAGTTCAATCTTGAGAGTGGATATTTGAACATTTGGTGCATCACCTATTTTAAAATAATTTTAATTCATGCAATCTCTAACTCTTTTCCTCATAAGTAATTAGTTGGCATAGATAAAAGAATTTTAAGATACATTCAAGGATCTACCCCATAAACCTAGAGGCTCATTTCTAATATAGGTATACACACATATCTGGAAATGTTCCCATGTTTCCCAAATCTAGAAGAAGCTTGAGCAACTTCTTCTAGGGTGCAAGATTTGGTGACAAAAATTATAGCATGCCTATTGGGACCCATTGTCTTCAATAAAACTTGTTAAGGTTAATTCTAGTCTTGACAACATCAATTATAAATTGATGTGTTGCTCAAAATTTGGTAACTCTTTCAAGGTAAATCTAGTTCAAGGCCATTGTTTTGTTATAAATGTGCCTTCCTAATTCATGGTTCTCACTAGGTCATCCTCTAGTAGAACATTCAATCCCATTAACCTACTCATTCAACCTAAAATTCCTCTTGAAGTTTAGTATCCACAGCATAATCTTCCCTTTGAAGAATGAGTATATTTTTATAGAGAGGAAGAGAGTGAAGAGGCTAAACAAATTGAAGATCTTGAATAAGAATATTTGGCTAGACCTCATGTTTTCCCTACCTTCAATACTAAAAATCCAATTCAAATTCAATTATATGATGGTATTCCTCCTAACACCATGAAAGGTGTGCCCAAATTTAATGGTGAGAGTCATGTCATACCTAGTGAGCACATTAGATATGTTTCTAACTTTTACAATTTCCACAATATTATTTGAGAGAACATTTCCATTAGACTTCTTTCCATGTCTCTTAAATGGAAGTCTCTTGATTGGTATAGGAATCTAGAAGGTGGATGCATCACAACATGGGATTAGTTTAGAGTGTTGTTGACTTCTAAATTTGGAAATGAAAGTGACCATGCCTCTCTCATACATCAGCTCAACATGATAAAAAGGGGATCCAAATACATATTGCATGACTTCAATGAAAGGTTTTATAAGACTTGACATAGATTGCCTCCTCCCATGAAACCACTTGATAGCTTTGTATTCCCTACTTACTTGAAATTCATTTTGACTAAAATTGTTGTCATGCTTCAATATATGGGATATTACATTCTTATTGAAGCATATGATCTTGCTATCAAAGCTAAGAATAGTCTCATCCAAGCTGGAAGATTGCCTCCTAAGGTGTCTATGCCTCCATTGTCTCATGATTTTGATAATACTCTAGATGTAGCCCAAATTAATAATGTCAATACCAAAACTAAGGTTTCTCCTAAGAAATCAAATTTCCTAGCCTTAGAGGCTCAAAATAGGAAAGCTAATATGAAATAAAGTGCCTATCAAAATCTTTATCACTATCAACAATAGTATGGTCAATAATATGGAAGATTAAGAGTCTAATGGTATCCCAAACCCAATAGGCTTGTTAATTTATAAAATCCTACCTCTACCACCAATGTAATGGATATGGTACTAGTTCATAACAATTTGGTGCAGGGAGAAGATTGGCAACAAGACCAATTCATGGATTTCAATGAGAATATAGAGAAATCTCTAGTGGCTTAAGGAGTAGTTAACAATTTGGTGCAAGGAGAAGATTGGAAACAAGACCAATTCATGGATTCAAATGAGAATGTAGATAAAGTTATAGTGGCTTAAGGAGTAGTTACTCCCCTCCTATCAAATGAGGATGAGGTGATGATGCAAGTTAATGAGGATTAACAACCTCAAGGAGAAATCTTCACTAATTTTCTATTTGAAAACACTTTTATGCTAAATCAAGGATTCTCTATTGTATAAAATACAAGGGACAAGAGGAAGGCTATATGAGGTGGTAGTATCATGCCCATATGCTCATCCAATCCTCCTACAAGGAAACAATACGTAGCTACAAGTGTGACAATTCCAAAAACTTCTACATCTCTATCAAGTTAAAATATGATAAGATCTACTCCTATTCCTCAAGTTTCAAGTAATCCTCTACCTATAAGAGCCCAAGACAAATTAGGTATGGATTATTTAAATATTTTATATTCTTTGAATAACACTAAAACATCTATTTCTCTTTGGGATGTTCTTCATATGCTTGGTCAAAAATAACTCCTACAAAAGTAGTTATTTGTTATCCCTGCTAGTGTCTCACCCTCAAATTAAAGTCATGGCATTGTTTATCTTGAAAATTCTCATAGTAATATTGTTTAACCATACATTATGGTTGATAAACATCCACAATTTTACCTCACCCTCATTATAGGTGACAAGTTGGTACACAATTGCATAGTTGATAGTGGAGCTTATACTTTTATCATGCCCAAAGTTGTAATTAACAAGCTGGGCCTAAAATATGAGCCACATAGAAAAGGGTTCCTTAAATTATATGGTAAACCTATCAATATATTATGAATTATAAAGTATTGAAGGTTTTCTTACATGATTATCCTAGTTTTCCTATCTTGCAAGACATAGTTGTGGTTGATCTCCCAACTCACTTTACAATATGCCTATCAAGAGACTTCACAACTAAGATAGGTAGCTATCTCTCAGTTGGCTGGTATTTCTTGGCCTTTAGAATAAGGTACAGGTCCAAGGTGAAAATTAAGACACAACCCCTTTGAAGGTTTCATATTGAGCCCTACATTGAGACAAGTTCTAACCTGAATTGTGTGGCCCATGAAGAAAAGGACTCTATTTTAGATGATGGCACTTCTTCCAAGCTTGAGGGTATTTTCAATTTGTATCTTGATGAATATGTCACTAATACTTATTAGTATGGTAAATATTATATTGTGGAGGAAACTAATTTAGAAGTGTATTTTATACATGAAGGAGTACCAACACCTCTACTTGCCAAGGAAGAGGGTGATGATGATGAGATGTGGAAGATGTTTTTTGATGGTTCAAGAAGTAAAGTTGGTGTAAAAGTTGGTTTTATGTTGGTATCCCTATCTAAAAAAATATATTATACTTCATACATATTCATTTTAGTTGTACTTGTAATGCGACTGAGTATGAGGGTTTAATTCATGGCCTTTAATGAGCAAGGAGAAAAGGAATCAAGAACTTTCAAGTATATGGAGATAGTGAATTGGTTATGCATAAATTAAGGAATGTGGTTGATGAAAATAACCCTTTTCTTAAGTCATATATTCATAAGGTATGGTATTTTATTGAAGACTTCAATGTATTCAATATTCAATCAGTCCCAAAGGAGCATAATAGTCATGCTAATACACTAGCTACCATAGGAGCTCAATTTGATACTCAAACTGCAATAAAAGAGGAGGGAAACTAGTGATATATTAAGATAATTTTTATACTTTTTGTACCTAATAATAAAGTGTCTTTTAAATTTTTTGATAGTGATAAACACATTGCATTCTTCTTATAAAATGGGGTTGAGTTTTCTTCAAGGAATCAAAGGAGGCTCCAAGAATAATTGGGTGATCAATTGTACAACTAAGAACCAATAAGATACCTATGGATTTGGTGAATTTAGAAAGTATATTCCATGATAATGATGAAAATAATAAGGAGAAAGTGATTATTTCTACAAAATAGGAACATTGTGAAAGAGTCTTGATCTTCAAGGACAAAATCCTCAAACTAAGCAAGGTATATTCTACATTAGAGAAGCAAGCATTCATTGATATGTGTAGAGAGTTTCATGATATATTTTTTTGCGAATATAAGGACCTCAAAGGATTTGATCCTAGCCTATAATACCATAGCATTGAGTTTGAACTTGGAGTTAAACCAGTTAGATAGAAATAAAGACCCATCAACCCCAAGGTTGAGCAACTCATGAGGTTAGAGCTTACCAAACTCCTTGAATCTAAGATAATCTTTCCCATCAATCATTCAACATGGGTATCTAACCTTGTGTCTTTTACAAAAAATAATGGGGAGATAAGACTTTTTGTATACTTTAGATATCTTATTAGAGTGTCACTCAAATATCACTATCCTCTACCCTCAGTGGAGCAAATTTTGCAAATGGTTTTAGGTTCTCAATATTTTTCTCTTCTAAATGGATATTCAGGTTATAATTAGATTTTAGTCAATGAGGATGATCATTTTAAGATATCCTTCACTACTAAATGGGGGAATTTTGCTCATATGAATATTCCCTTTGGTCTGTCCCATGTCAGTGCCACATTTCAAAGAGCAATGGACATGGCCTTCAAATTTTTGATCAATGAGACGTTATTGTTTTATCTAGATGATATAACAGTGTTTTCTAAAGATTATAATGAACACATGCAACACTTGAGACAAGTTTTTGAAATATATAGGTAATATGGATTATCTCTTAATCTAAACAAGTGTATCATTTTTTTTCATGAAGGTAAGATCTTAGGACATATCATTTCTAAAAATGGTCTAACTATTGATCTTGAAAGAGTAAAGGATATTCTATGCTTATCATTTCCCTTGCATACGAAAGGTCTTCAAAGTTTCTTAGGAAAGATAAATTTTTTAAGGAGGTTCATACTTGGTTTTGCATCTTTGGTGAAACCTATCATGACTATTCTTAGGAAGAACTACATCATTTCTTTAACCAAAGAGGGTAAGAACAATTTTAAAGCCATAAATAAAGCAATTACAATATTTCTGACTCTTTTGAATCCTGGGTTTACTAAAGAATTCATCTTCTATTCATTTCTAACTTTGATACTATCTCAACCATGCTAATACAAAATAATGATGAGGGTGTGGAGCAGCCAATCACATTCTTTAGTTAAGGTTTAGAAGATTATGAAGTCAATTACACCTTTATGGAGAAAGAGTTCCATACTATTATAAGGGGACAAAATAAGTTTAGACATATGGTTTCAAATAATAGGATTCATGTTATGGTTTCTCATCCTACTACCAAAGAGTTTCTCTTGAGCAAAGATCTTAGTGAAAAGAGGGTAGGGTGGATCACTAAAGTAATGGAATATGATGTTGATATAAATGTGACAAATTTGATAAGTGGTAAAGGCCTTTGTGAACATCTAGCTTCATATTTTCATGAGTCAAAGGAAGAGGCTCTATTCAATCATGATTGTTCCCAATCAGCTGGTTCACTACCTCCACAAAGTTAGACAAAGGATGTGATCAGATTTATTCAAAATGGTGAGTATCCTAATGGTATGAGTAGATCATAAAGGAGATATTTTAGGTTGTAATCTATTCCCTTTTTTCTCATGGATGGTGTGACTTTTAAGAGGGACATAAATGATGTGCTATTGAGATATATTGATAATGATCAATTTGGAGTGTTGCTCAAGAAGTTTCATGATGGGATAGAAGGAGGTCATTTCTCTCTAAGAACCATAACTACCAAGATTAGGAGGGTAGGATATTATTGTCCCAACCTTTTCAAAGACTCCCATGCTTGGGTGAAAAGGTGTGTATAATGTGATTTATTTGTAAGAAAATAGAAGCTTGCAACTCTTACTTTGAAGACTATCCAAGTTGATCAACCTTTCATATAATGGGGTCTTGATTTCATTGGCATGATAAATGCCCCATTAAGTGTTGGTAATAAATGGATACTCACATCAACTGACTTTTTTACAAGATGGGTTGAAGTAGTAGCATTGAAGAAAGATAATAAGAATGTTATCTTAGAGTTCTATGAGAGCATCATAATAATGTTGGGCACTCCTAATATTATTTTAGATAATGCTCTTGCTTTTATAGGTGCTAAGATAACTAATTGGGCAAATAGTAAGGGCATATTCTTGAGCACTTCATCTAAATATTACCCTCAAGGTAATGGGTTTGATAAATCTACTAACAAGAATATGATCAAAATCATCAAGAGAACCTTGGATCATAACCAAAGATCTTGGCATACCAAATTGAAAATAGCCTTATGGGATAATAGGATAACTCAAAAGAGGTAAATAGGGAATTTTCCTTTTGTTATTATCTTTGAAAAGGAAGCTAGGTTGTCTATTTCTCAAGAGCTATCTACCTTAGAATTATCACATCAACTAGATTTGCTTGAGAATGTCCAAATAGAGGTGAGATTTATAGAATTAATGGATTTTCAAGAGATTAGAGATAAATCTCATCAAGATATGGAACATCACCAAGTACTAATCAAGAGGTATTTTGAAAATAAGGCAACTCTTTAATCATTTCAAGAAGGTGACATATTATTGAAATGGGATAAAGATAGATCAAAATTAGGGAGACATACTAAATTTGATACCCTATGGAGCAGACCATATGTCATCATCAAGTGCAAGAAAAGCAACTCTTTTTAGTTAAAAATGATAAATGGAGAAGAGATACCTATCCTTATGAATGGGATACATTTAAAACCTTGATATTGAGATCTAAAGGTCAATTTTATAAATATTAGATTAGGTGTGTGTTTTCTTTCTTGTTGTGTTACATTCAATAAGTGATTTTGAAGCACATATGTGTTTCTTCACAATTTCTCTTGTTGTTATTTTATGTTGTTTGGTATGTTGTCAAGTTATTTTATATGTCAAAAATATATACTTGTGACTTTGTAACCCAATGTACAGGATTAGGCAATTATTCATGGCATAACAAGCATACCACCCTTGGAAAATCACCAAGAATGTTGACCATTTTTACCATAGGCCAAAATGGGTCAACCCACTATAGTCAAAATATTGTATAGGGGATTTTTATAATTTTATAAGGTATGTTGTAGTTTATGTGATGTCATTGCATATGTCATTCTAGTTTTGGTCATAGTCTAGCTGGGTCTTTATGTCATTTGATATCTTAGGGGTCATTTTAGAGTCATATATGTAAGTGGCAGGTTTTCATGGTGTCCAAATAGTCAAGATCATAGGGAGAGTTTTCATAAGCCTCAAATATTCAAGATCATAGTGAGAGTAAGTAAAAGCCTAAGTCATCTAGAACATCATCAAGACATCCTGAAGAACCAGACTATACAACTTATTTGTATAATTTATAAATATGCTCAAAAATCCTTACATGGCCATCAGACCATGTATAATCAATATCCTTAGTGAAAATATCATTATATACAAGTTTCATATCTTTATTAGTCTTCTATCTCAAGATCTAAACCTTTAAATTTTAGCTTATTGAGTCTAAGGGGCCAGGCCATCTTGCATGTCACATGGAAACACATTGGTTAGATTGTTTATACATTTTATAAATACACCTCAAAAATCCTCATGAGCCAAATTATTATAGCACCATGGAATTATTCATGTCAAGAACATGCTCTACAAATTTCATGTCCATGTGAGCTTTCTAGCTCAAGTTATGGAGTTTCAAAGTTGGACCTACAGAGTAGGACATTCGCACAAGCATCAAATTCAAGCCTTGGAAAATAGTTGTTTAGGTTAAAATGATTAGTGATAGGCATGTGTACATCATGAAAAAAATGTAGGTTAACTCACTTGAACATTTTTTAAACACACTTAGAAAGCTCTTAGAACCAGTAGATCAAGTGGGCACAATCCTTTTAGTATCAAGAACATCTACAAATTTGGTACCTCTATGACCTTTTTGCTTCCAGATCCAAGCCTTTAAAATTGGTCAAAAAATAGGAGACATTCATGTAGATGTCAACTTTAAGATATGTAAAAACCATTAGGGTCTCAAATTTGATAGTCTCATAGACGTCAATGGTAGTCACATGAACGTCAAATGGTGGTCACACATATGCCAAATTTAGAACACAATAAATAGCCATTTATTTTCAAATGCAAGTAGATATAACAATTGGTGTTTGATAATACATTAAGATCAAACAAAGTGAGGATAGTGTTAAAAATTCAAAGGCAAATCAAAATCTCACATTACTTCATACATTATGATCTAATGGTGTGAATGAGGTCGGTAGAGTTAGCATATCTCAAGGGCAAGAAAAATATTGACAAGTGTCACTATATTGTCAGGATATCAAGAAAATTAATGGTCCATGTGCATCTCATACAAATAAAATCAATGAGTGAGGTTCAAATTCTAAAGACTAAGGGATTTTTTATGAGAGGTCCAACATGTGACCAAGGTTCTTGTAGGGTCATCCCATCACCATTGGAGCTCAGCTAAATGCCATTAAAGGGACACATTGATGTAGTCAAGTTAAAGGAAATAAGGGAACCACCATTAAATCTTAATATGGACCTATGGCTCAAGGGTTTGGGTCATGCAGGGTTCATTATGTGACTATATTCTCCATTATTAGAAGGACCTATGTACATGATGAGTTCTCAATTTTTATGGATGCTAAAATGCAAAAATGGGTCTTTTTGGACCTAATAAGAAAACCAATAGTCTAAGATTGGTTTTATGTCTATAGTGGACCTATGAACATGGGGATGAGTTTGAACATGAGCCAATTTGAATAAGAGCTATCATTTCAAAGGATGCCATGAAGGCATACACAGACTCTAACAGTTTTATCTCTAAGACCAACTACATGAAAAAGACATTCCTCTCCACTTTTGCACACCATGATGAACTAGTGGAGAGTATTTAACACCATGAAAAATATCTAACAAATTAATCTAATGGTTGTAACTATAATGATTCTAGGATAACCCTCAAGAAGCATTCATGAAGGAATAATGTAACTATGCAATGGACTGAAGTGACCTAGATCAATCAAGAAGCTTGATTGAGCATAATTTTAGTAGTTGTAACTATAGTCCAATTAAGTTGAAATCATTTGATTACCCTTTGGGTGCCAATTTTCCCCTTCTCTATCTCCCTTTATTTTATATATATATATATATATATATATATAGCCTTAGAGTTATTGATTATCATCCCTCAGGATGGTATGATTAGACTTTGTCAAAACTTATATCTACACCTCTTGGAGTAATAAATAGAGAATTTTATAGTTATTTACTAATCTTTGTTTAGTGTTTTCTATTTTTTTGATATTAAAAAGTGGTTGTCATTTTCCCTTTATAGGTCCAAGTTCAACCTAAGTGCTATTGAACTTTTCTTGCAGGTCATCTAGTGTGTCTTAAGGTTGTTGTCTCAGGTATAGAGTGGATAGTTGAATATAATTTCTTCCAATAAATCCTTACCCTCATTTCCCTCTAGCCTAAATCCATCAAATTGACCTCTACATGAAGCATTATTTCTTGGAAACTATTGTAAACACTAAATTAGTTTTATTCATAGTTTATTAGTGTGCTAATGAGTTCAATCTTGAGAGTGGATCTTTGAACATTTAATGCATCACTTATTTTAGATTAGGTTTAATTCATGTAATATCTAACTCTTTTCCCCATAAGTAATAAATTGGCATAGATAAAATCATTTCAAGATACATTCAGGGAGCTAGCCGTTAAACCCAGAGGCTCATTTCTAATATAGGTACACCCACATACCTAGAAATGTTCCCATGTTACCCAAATCTAGTATAAGCTTGAACAACTTCTTCTAGGGTGCAAGATTTGGTGATAATAGGTTACTTATGTATCTAGGGTGATACACTCTCATATAATCATATATAGGTAGTCATAGGTTGTAGATCTAATGGTAGAATCTATGTTTGTGCATTTTTGACTTATATGTAACCCTCATTTTGATATGAGGTCATTTTAATTATGATGGCATGTTGTATGTGGTTGAAGAGGATATTGTAGTGGATTTATTTCAAGTTTTATCCCTTCATTTTTTTGGACTGAATAAAGAGAAGAACTGGTTATTTTTTTGTGGATGTAGCCCATATTGGGTGAACCACATTAAATTGTGTTTATTTTTTATTTTTTTTTCTAAATTTTAATCATGTCTTTATTTCACTAATATTTCTATATGTTATATATTCCTAACAGATTAATGGTCTAATATTCCAATGACCTTAGTATGCCACCATGTGAAAATATTTATACAACTATGTTAATAACATAGGGGCCTAGATAAATATAGTATTATCATCATACATGTCTCTCAATACTCCTTGAATGACCATATGAAAATATTGACCACTCTTTGTAGCCAACAAGATGTTACTAATAATGGTCATGAGGATCAAAGGTTCTCTATCAATCATGAGCTCTATTACCAATGCATCAATGTCGACTAGTCCATCCTATAACATGCCATCTATAATCTTAAATAGTCTCTCCATCATCACACACCATCCTTGTTTCAGATAGTGTAGGGTTTTCCCTTGAATATGTATGTATAGTATCCTCCACACACAATCCATAGTGATAGTGACCTCCCCTATCAGTAGCTAAAAGTTGTTGGTATTTGAGTGCCACCACTTAGCTAATGAATTAAGTAGTGCTCTATCTGACCAAATGATAGGAATCCACACTATATGTAGTAGTCCTAAGGCCTCCAATAGGCCCAAAAACTCATTGGTATAAATATGTGGCTCACTCAAGACATGTGACCACTACTTTTGTGCTATAATGACATGTATCCACTCCTATAATCAAGTTGTGTTAGTACATTTAGATATTTACTATTAACCGAACAATCATATACACATCATATAATTAATTTTCATCATAAGCATATAACTCATCATCTAAAATATTAGAGTCAAACATCAAACTAGACACATTCAATCAAAATTAGTTCAATGCATTAGTCTTGATGATTTCACCACTACTCAGAGCATTTTTGGTATTACATAGGGTCATTTTGCCATGTTCCCAAGTAATTTCTCTAATCCTCCACCTGTCTAGAAATTTCACCACTATGGATCATTTTTGCCAGTAAAACCCATTTTTCATCATTTAATAGGACATTTTCACCATTTGGCACTTTCAACAATGAAATCATGTTTTCTTAGTTTAGGCGATTTTGCACCCACTTTAGTGATTTCACTTATTAGGTTATATCAAACCAAGTTCAAGAATTTTATTGAAACCTTCATGATTTCATTGTTAAGGCTAGTAATTTCACTAGTTTAAGTGATTTCTCCACTTTCATCACTATCATGCTATTTTCAGTAGTTCTTTTAACATTTAAAAGACTATTTCCATCATTTGTGTGCATTATTTCTCCACTACAAAAAATTATGACATTAGTGAAATTTCCAAAAGTCCTACTTTAACCTAACATAAATGACACTTAACATGAAAATTTTCAAAAATAAATTCTACATACCCTTGCACTACTCCCAGGTGATCACCTATACTCTCTCGCTCTCTCTCCAAGGTGTTTATGGTGTGGGATACAAGCCATAATTATTGTAAAACTCATCATAAAAAAACCAAAACTTAGAATTCAAAGTAGGGAGGGTGAAAATGAGTTTAATTCACCCTCAATGAGATATAGTCCCAATTTATAAAATTTTACCCCCCTGTTGCACCCTTTTTTATCTAAGGAGGTTTACTTTTGGCTCCTCTCATCAATTTTTATCCTATTTTCACCCAATTTTTCCATTTCATAGCCTCTTCTACCCTAATCCATCCCATTACCTTATTTTTTAGGGCTCTTTAATCAAATTTATTTTCTATCCAATCTCTCAAGGGGGCATCTTGGGCATATCATTTTCACCTGGATCATCTTGGTGAGCCCAATTTTAATGGAAAATCATCAATTTCAATCACATAACTTGTGACATGGTCACATTTTATTATGTTTTTTATTTGAAAATTTGATACTTTGTTAAGTATCTTGCAACTCCATTTCAAATAGGATAAAAATTCAAACACTTCATTTCTACCACTTTAGAGTCATCATTAATTGTCAAATCGAGTTTCTACATCAATGAATAATTCAAGCACCAAATCATGTGAACATTCAAAATTATTAGAATAACTATTTTTTTTATTGAATCATGATACAACATCCATAATCTATAAAACATATCACATCATGATAATAAATTTATCAAAATAACTCTAAATCAATTGGTTGCTTTGATAATGCTACCCTAAATCAAATAATCAATCAAAAGGGAACATTACAAAGGGACCACATCATCCTAATCACTCATTATTAGATAATTTAATTTAGTTATCTAATTAATACATCACTAATGGGAAATTACATATAATGTACCTCTCTTATTATCCAATTCAAATAAATCCTAATTTCCTACATCATCCACCCACTTGGAAATTTAAAAATCCTATTCTAAAATTTAAAGTGTCCTTCACAAGTAAAATTAAATACAAGGTGATAAGTGTGCAAGTAAGGTCTATGACATGAAATTACATAGTCCAAACTCTCATGAGTAGATCTTCTTATAGGTTCTTACACAATCCATGTCATAGTATTTAATGTTTATCTCCCATTGTAGGATTGATCCTCCACCATAAATCCATGGTCAAAATTGATCTTCATCTAAGATCAATGACCAAAATTGATCTTTAAAATCTATAAATTGAAGGGCCACCCTTCAATCTCAACAAGATTTTAATTGACAATGAAGTGTTATTTAAATCTCCACATAAAGCTTCAATTGTCCTCATCATTAATCATCCAAGCATTAATAGTGAAAAGGGAGATGTTTTAGGATTTCCCATGCATATTACACATGCTTTTGTAACTACATCCGATCACATCATAATTTTAGAAATGAGATTATTAAAAATTTATATCAATTTTGTTTGCTCACTTATTTATTTTATTTCTTCTTGGTCTTGGTATATTCGAGGACATATGCTTAGGTTCGTGGTAGGACTTCAAATTTGATTTTTATTTTCTACTAATAGAGTTAACCTATGTCTCATGTTGTTACACATGGCATAATCTCTAAATATATGTATGGCTCAATGGCATACTCTTGAATAAGATGTATGCCTGCATGTTATACTCCAAAAAGATAGGTATGGTTATTTATCCTCTATTGTTTGGTTGTGTGAATCTTGATGTCTTCAATTATATATGATTGGGTATGGTAAACATGTGTACAATGTGCAACAAAACTAAGAATGAGGATTCTCATGATTAGAAAAGTGGGTAACACATCCTCACTAATTTTCCTTGGTTGTGATGTGAACCAATGACCATTTGATTCTTGTCATCCTTTTGGATGAATGGATTCCACATATCATTGAAATAAAGTTGTTATAAAAGTTAATGGTTAAAAAATGGTTCATCATTTACCCAAAATAAAAATTTACATTCTTGCAGGTGTGATAATTTAAATTCCAAATGCATGTTGTGTTTGTTACATCCCAATTTCTTACTAAGTGAATTTACTTGATTATCCATAGATTTTTATGGTTGGTAATTTGATTTGATTACTATTTAAATAATCTTTAAGTCATATGTTGTTATGGGATAGTTGTATGTTTCTCTCATTACATAGTTGCATCACTATGAGTTAGTTGTATGGTATGTTCTTTACATTATGATCATGTTGACTTGTTATTACATCAATATTTTATGATATATATCATGATGTTACTAGATAACTACCTTCTTGTCATGAGTTTGACATATGAGAGATTAATTCCTAAGAGCGTGATGGAGGGATAACATCATCAGAGAGGGTGATGTAGATGGAGGTGTTAAGGGATGACAGAAGAATAAATAGAACCCATGCACACACCATGTTAATGGCACTCATTATATGCATAGTTTGAATGGTTATTGTTAGTATGTTTTTTATGTTATCTGCATTTAGATGATTAATTATGCGTGTTAGTTTAATTTAATGCTTATGCATAATTAATCTTGTCTGATTATGTTGTGTTTATTATAAGTAGATTTGGATGTATGATGTTACTATGTAATTATATCATGATCATTAATGTTTTTTGTGAGAATGTAAATTTGTGTGAATAAGTATTTGGTACTACTATATGTATACTAGCCCTCATGACTTTGAAATGTTTTAGAACATTGGCTAGTTATCTATATGATATTTAGGAATATCATTATATGGATTAAACACCTTAAAACAACAAAAGACATTCGATAATCAATATAACGTAGTAATAACATAATAATTTTATTTTTATAATAACCATCATTTTTGATATAATATTTGTTGATTCACCATTTTTAATAATGGAATGTAAATGAATTTATATTAGTCATATTTCTAATAATTCATTATGATTATTTATTTATATTAAGTGATTATTTCTTATTAAGTCATATTATTAATAAGTAATTAGAAAATAAAAATAGGAAAAGTCAAAGAAAACACAAAAAGGAAATAAAACAATTGTATTATAATTAGTAAATGTATTTCATTATATTATAATTAGAAAAAAATAAAAAACACAAAAAGGAAGCATTGAGATTTAAAGGAGGGAAAATCAAAATAAAACAGTGATTAGGAAAGAATGGCAAAGATTTAAAATAAAACGGTGAGCTTTTGCTTGGGATGAGAAAGGAAAGGAAAAGGTATGGTATAATAAGGGAATAGGAGAAGGAAAGAGAAAATAAGAGTGGTGTTGGAGAAACAAAGATATCATAATGGAACACATAAGAAAGGAAGGAATATATTATTATCGTTCCATCTAAAGCTTTTACCAAGTAAGTTCCATTGTTTAATTTTGTGAAATCCATAAATTTCTATGTATATCAAATTGTGATAATGTAAAGACTATGTAAGTAATTATTTTACAAAACTGAGAATATATATTTAGAACAATGATATGTGTATGAAAGAACTAAGATTATTGTTAATTAATCTATGGAAAAATATATAACTATATAATATAAAGATTTGAGTATATATATATATATATATATATATATATATATATATATATATATATATATAAAATGCATAGCATGAACACTGATACCTATATATGAATTAAACTAATGCTAATTTTTATTTCATCCATATGGCTAAGTATTATGTTATTAATATAGAAAATTATGTGCATAAAATTAATTAAATAGTAAATTGTGTATATTTTGAATCAATTCATGAGTGTGGTAGATGAATGAAATTAGAAGACAAAACATATAGTAGGTCATGAGTTTGAATCGTAGCACATGGATGCAACATCATGCCCTATTGTTGTTATTGACAATGGCATAGATTACACAAAGATGGGTCTTTTTTGGTAATGTAGAACCATGCTTCATCATCCCTACAGTTGTGGCAGTGAATGAATCATTTTAAGTCAATCTAGAGGTGCCAAAAAGGGAAGTTGGTTAGCACAATGCAATCTAAGTGTTATGAAGGATCTTGTTTTCTTTATTAATTATAAGGATTTGTATTGATCTCATTCTATCAATATGTATAATTTTAATTATCCTATACACCATGGTCAAGTAGAAAATTGGGATGCTATGGAGAGATTTCAGCAACAATGTATATTCAATATTTTATGATGTGATTTTGAGGACCACTATTTCTTCCTAACTAAGAGTAATCTTACTACTTATTATGATTTTATCTCATAATTTTTTTTAACAACTTAAACTATGTAATTAAAATAGAGAAGAATCAACATTAAGTTAATGGATATTCATGTGTAATTATGATGATCAACTTTTTATGAGGATAATATGAGTTAGTATATTATGACTACCTTCTTATGAGGATATTATGATAAAAAAAATGAGCTAACTCATAATAGGTGTAGTCATGCATTACTAACATTACTATATAAAACAAAGATTAGGTTGTCTAATTAAAACCACTATAGTTTTTATCATACTTATTGGAAGTAGCACATAAAATTAAAGAAGCTTATTTCTACACCTGTTCTGATATTGTCAAGGTACTCAATGGACTTTAACTAACCTAGAAATATAAATGATTGGAAACATTTATACATAGAATTATATATATTGTTTTCTTATGTATGGTACATATTAAGAATGTATTTAGCATGTACAAGTACTCGTATATAAAAAATATATCAATAAGACAATTTAGGTAATCATGTGCATATATAGAAAATATTAGTACATTAGGAGGTGTGTTTATAGCTATAGTTTTATTGATGATTAAAATTAAGTCATAGGACCTTGAGGGATAGTAAACTATTACTATATGAATATAATCTCCTAAAAGCATAACAAGAAGTGAAAATGAAAGATTATGTTCATACAAGATGTGACTTGGTTTATGAGTTATTTGATTCTTTGAAATTATTATGATCGGTTGTGTAATTAAGTAGTTATACATATGAAAAATGGACTATGATATTAATGTTCATCATAGAATGAATTATATTTGAATCTACTTACAAAATTAGATTATGTAGTCTAAATATATATTATACTTGATTGGTATGAACTACACTTTTTATGCTTATTATTTATGTAATAAATAATATAATGTTTGACAGATTAAATGTATGCATTTTTGAAAGATTCAACCAATATCTCTAAATAGTGTTCAAGCAACAATGTCAATTTCTTGTAGAGACAGATCCAAAAACAAGCGATTCTAAGAAAAGGAAAAATGTTTGCATTAACCGAGTAACCTTCCAAAAAGGAAAAGTGGGGTACATATAGAGAAAATTAGGGAAACATGAGTAAGCCCCTAATTTTCCTAATTAAATAATTACATTAAATATAATTATTCTATTAACCCTTTATAACTAACCTAACGAAGCTTAAACAATATAGAATAACCATATGATCATGTAGGTAGAACCTAATGGGAAAAATCACTACACTAACACTCCCCTTAAACATAGCTTAGGTGAGATGAGAATTGGGTCCTAGCATTGAAAGCCTGATGAGGTACCCAAGTACATAGTGATGAACCTCCATAGGAGGAATAAGAAGGTGGAACAACCCTAACCCCAATGAGAGCTCATACATGAACAAATTTATTCTCTATGAAGGTCTTGGTTAGAATATCTATAATTTTCTCTGATATTGGATAGTACTGAATATCAATGACTTACTCATTGATAATATCCTTGATGAAGTGCATGTGAATCTTTATGTGCTTGGTCCTTTGATGGAGAACTAGATTCTTGCAAATCTGGATAGTGCTTTGGTTGTCACAGTAGATGATTGTTGGCTTATGAAACTGAATACCAAACTCAGTGAGAATCCCCTGAAACCAAATTGCCTCAGTAGTGGCATTAATAGCCCCTATGTATTCTACCTCTGTAGATGATAAATCAATCACATTTTGCTTCTTGCTTGACTAGCTTATTGGACCTAAACCAAGTGAGATACTATAGCCTGAAGTGGACTTTTGACTCTGAATATCTCCAGTCCAATCTGAATCTATGTATATAATCAAATCAAAATCTATTCCTTCTCTGTATTGTATCCCATAGTTGTGAAAACCTTAAATGTAGTGAAGAATATGCTTTACTTCTTTTTAGTGTAACTCATGTGGCTCCTGCATAAACTATGAGACCAACCTAACTACATAAGATAGTCTAGTGTGTGTAAGATAGATAAGACTACCCATGATTTTTTGATATGGAGTTGCATCAATGAGTGGTGTAGGATAATCAGCCTCAAGCTTCACACTAGATAAGAAAGGAGTAGCATATGGCTTATAATCAGCCATGTTAAAGCTCATGAGCAAATCAAGAGGATACTTGGATTGTGATAAAGTTATCCTAAAATCTAATTGAATGATTTCAATATCAATAAAGTAGTGTAGTAAGCCCATGTCTATCATTGAAAATCTATCCAAAAGTGTAGTTTTTACTACTAAGATGGATGATTATGAGCTCCCTATAATAAAAAAGTCATCCACATAGAGAACTAGGATCAAAAGAGAATCATCCTACCATAAGATGTAGACATTCAGATCTAAGTGGCATCTGATAAACCTGACTATGAGGAAAAAGGAGTCCATCTTGACATACCATGCCTGGAGGGGCCTATTTGAGTCCATAGATAGATTTCTTGAGTCGATATACTAAGGAGGTATCTTCCACAAAGCTTTGTGGTTTCTCCATATATATCTTTTTTTTTAGGTCACCATGTAGAAAAGCACTCTTTATGTCCATTTGGTGAACATCCCACCGATGTGTAGCTACGATGGCTAGAGTGATTCTTATAAATGTCATCTTGGCTATAGGAGCAAATGTATCAATATAGTCTATGTCAAGCACCTAAGAAAACC
This sequence comes from Torreya grandis, assembly GCA_037957365.1. NCBI lineage: Eukaryota > Viridiplantae > Streptophyta > Pinopsida > Cupressales > Taxaceae > Torreya > Torreya grandis. Next base: position 795,417 of record JARHVA010000004.1, on the reverse strand, counting down.
CCTTTTCAACTAGATGAGATTCGTACTTATTGACTAACCCATCTATACCATACTTGGTCTGATAAACCCATTTGTAATGGACCAATTTTATTCCTTTAGGAAGAGGGGTCCCATGCTTTCTTCTTGATTAGGGAACTGTACTCTTATTGTTTAGAAAAATCCCATTTTGAAATGCCAGATGCCTCATGAAATGTTGTAGATCTAAGGTAATGGCCAAGTAGGCATGTGAAGTCCCCTAAAACTATGAATGTGTCTATCTTGTATCTGATGGATTTTCAACCCATTTCATAGCACTTTAAAGTATATTTCTAGCCCAAGTGGAACTAAAATTGTATGAGATTAGAGAATCAATAGGTGAGTCTTCATCATATGTAGTGTGAGTGTAAGATGGAGGATGATAATCCTCATCATTTCTCTCATCACATGAACTTGAAGAAGAAGAAGAGTCATCATCATCATCATCATCAAAAGGATCTTGAGGTGGATCTACATCACTGTCAGAAGTGAAATCAATGCCCAATAAGACTTTTGAAGAGTTTTAAGTACCAAGATTATGTTCAAGTGGGCCCTCACAAAACTTGACACTCCTTTCAATGAAAAAATCATGAGTTTTAGGATGGAGAAGCCTATATCCCTTAACACCCTTTGCATACCCCACAAAGATGCAAGAGCAACTCTGAGGGTCAATTGCCTTGCATTTATTCTTGGAAACATGGGCCATTGTTGGTGATCCAAACACTTGAAAGTGATCTATTGTGGGCTTGTGACCATCCCAAGATTCAAAAGGAGTGATTCCCTTCAAGGCTTTGTGTGTAACTTGGTTCTGAATGTAGCATGCATAGTCGATTACTTTGGTCTAATACTGAGGAGCAAGAGACTTTGTTTGAAGCATGAAATTTACCATTTCTTTCAAGGTACAATTCTTGTGTTTAGACACATGATTCTACTAAAGATTGTATGGAATTGTGTGTTGTATATGAATCCCCTCTGATGTACAAAAGTGCTCAAAGCTATTGTTAACATACTCTTTTCCATTGTCAATCCTTAATATTTTAATGGAACATTCTGATTACTTCTCCACAAGTGCCTTGAAGTCCTTAAAGTGATCAAATACCTCAAACTTATTTTTAAGAAAAAGCATGTAGTTTTACCTTGAAAATTCATCGATGAATGTGAGCATGTATCTTGTCCTATTGAATGAAGGTTTTGGAAATGGACTTGCTAAGTCATTGTGGACTATCTATAGCTTCTGTATGGCTCTCTTTGATTTGCCCTTATCATATTTCTCTTATGGATGCTTACCAAAAATGTATCCATTTCATAATCCATCTGAGAATTTGACTTTAGGCAACCCTAAAACCATGTCTTGATGACTGAGTTGCTCTAGGTAATGGTAGTTTAAATGGCTAAACCATTCATGCCATAGTTTTCTTACTCCATCTACGTGAATAAGCAGTGTGGCTGAGGGTTGATTTGGGGAAAAGTATGAGAAGGTATATAGCCTAGACTGATTATTGGCCTTCCCATAAGCCACTGCAATGTCACTATGTAGCTCTTTGATGAACACTAAATTAGGCGTGAACTCAACTCACTTCTTGGCACCTATGTGAGTGATTTGATATACTAACAGAAGATTGGTGGATAGTGAAGGAACACACAAAACATCATTAAAGGTCCCATCACTTACTTCTATTGATCCTTTACCACTAAATTCTATTGAAGTGTCATCACCCATTAAAATTGAAGGCACAGAACAAGGTTCTATTTCTAAAAATAGATCCTCTAAGAAGGCCATGTGATAAGAAGCATCTGAGTCAATAACCCAAGTCAAAGGCTGATAAGCTACTGCAAAAAATGCCTTGCCCTTGTTTTTACCATTTTTCATATGTTTACCCTTTGAAAAATCTTGTGAAGATGTGTTTTGAGATGAGGATTCAGGAACATTGATGTTGTTTTTCTCAAACATCTTAGTCAAGGTGTCAATCTTCTTTTTCATGCACTAAGATTCATCGTGTCCAAGTTTATTATAAAATTTGCATTTGAGTTTCTCCTTCTTAGGTTTCCCACTTAAGGAGAACTCATTTGGTGATTACTTTATCTTGGCATCTAAATTTTTATTCTTCTTATGCTCATGATCAGGTTTAAACTATTTCTTCTCATGTTTGCCACTACTAGAAGGCTTCTTCTTATCCTGATTGACAATCAAGGTATGTGATTTTGAAGACTTTAGTACACCCATTTGAACCAAATTATCTTGATCTCAATTCAAATTGGTAACATACCCATCAAATGATGACATTTTCCAAGTGGATCCAAGTGCACATTTTTTAGCATGAAATATAGAGACAAAAATTGAATAGTCATGACCTAGTTTTACAAGCATGGATAGAATCAACTAGTCATCTATTTTATTAATGTCACATTGTTTCAACTATAGTCTCAGTGATTTAAACTTTGTAAAGAAGTATTTTAGGGTGTCATATTCACCTAGGCTTAATATGATGAGCTCATTCTCTAGCTCATGACCCCTCATGATGTCCTGAACTCTAAAAAGGTTGTTTAGAATGGTCCAGACTTCATAGGGAGTTTTTGTAGATTCAACATGAAATATAAGGTCATGATACATTGATAGGCATAATAACCCATAGGCCTCGTCACATTTTTTGTACCACTTAACCTTTTTTACATCTATAGATGGCTCAGTTTCCTCACCCATAATGATCCTATAGAGTTTTTTACCTCTCAAAGTGAGCTACATTTTAGACTTACATTCGAGATAATTAAATGGTTTGAGTGGTTCAATGTTTAGATCTATTAGTTCAGATTAGAATGAGACAAATTTGTATAATTGAAATGAAAGAAAAGAATAGAAAACAAATAATACAAGTACCCCCTGAACTATCAAGAATATCCCCCTTGAAGTTACAATGCACACACACTTAGTTTTGGATGTCAAGCATAGCTAAGAATGCTTCTATGAGTAATCAGTGTGAGAAAGTATGACAGAGACATCAGGCATAGCCGATAGTGCATCCAAGAGAAAAGGTACAAAGGTTTGAAGAGAGTTTTAAGCTAATACACCATGTGAAAAATTGATGATACAAAAGTCCTAAAAAAATGTCACAAATGTGTATCTTAAGAAAACATGCACTCTCAAAAAAAATGGTACCCAAAAAAAAGCTACGGATTGAAATTTATAGCACTTACAAGCTCTTACTCCCCCATATTCTTGGGCCCTTTCCTAACATGGAAATTGTTTTTTTAGACTTGTGTACTCTATTTCTTCATTATCTTTCACCTTAAATTTGACACCCTCTTGAATGTAATGTGGGTTTATAACACTGATTTACTTCAGGTTGTTACAACTGTTTTACTTCGCTAAACAAGAAAGAAGTAATTGACCCTAAAAAACTTGAATAGGACTTCTTCATACATTTTAGGTTCTTGTAGCTGCATTACTTAAAGCTCTTGTAAATGCTTTACTTCATTGACTAAGTAAGAAGTAATTGACCCTAGAAAACCTGAATAGGTCTTCCTAGTGCATTTTGGGTTCTTGCAGTTACATTACTTTAGTTTCTTGCAACTACTTTACTTCATTAAACAAGTAAGAAGTAATTGACCCTAGAAAACTTGATTAAGTCTTTCTAGTGCATTTTGGGTTTCTTACCTTGCTTTACTTCTATTAGGGATCAGTAGTGACCCTTCTGAAGCTTGATTACTTTGAAGTAGTTGAGGTTGAAAATCTCGATTACTTTCTATAGTATATTTTGAGTTTATTAGACTACTTTACTTAACTTCATGAGTTGGAAGTAAAGTAATTCCAAAAACTCAATTTGGTCTATGAGTAAGTTATCATGGTTGAGAAGCCTAATTACTTCCTAGTTATCAGCTTTGAGAAACCTGATTGCTTCTTCCAATGTAATTTGGGTATTTTGAACCACTTTACTTAACTTCATGGATTTGAAGTAAAGTAATTATGAAAGCCTGAATGGGTCTTACAAGTAAGTTGTAGCACTCTAAAAACTTGATTTGGTCTGGAATTAAGTAATGACCCTCCAAAAACTTGATTTGGTCTGCGGGTAAGATTTTGAGGTTTGTAGGCTTGATTACTATTATCCTTGAATTTAGCAAGCTAAATTTAAGGGATAACCCCTATCAAACTTGTTTATCTCATATCCCATAAGTTCTAAGATCATAAAATAAGGCTAATGACTGTTTCCTTGCACTTGTTTTTCCTTAAAAAGTTAGTGTTTAAAAGAAGTTTTTCATTATATGCAATTTAAATAATTTTCTCTGAACTACACCAAGTCTAATTTGTCCAAACTAGAGAATTTTCTCTGGACTACACCTATAGGTGTAGAGCCAGATAAATTATCTATCATTGCATGTGTAAAGTCAAAGAAATTTCTTGACTTTACACTTGGGCCCACCATCATGTTAGTAATTAATGTTGCATTAATTACTTATTTTTATATATTTAACCCATGTAATTTTATTTTTACCATTTGTCTTCACCATTTTTTAGCATGAGTGCGCCCTCAGTCATCATTCTTGATCTTGATTGCACTTTACTTTATTTCCCTCGAGTTTATTGATTTGATCAATTTTGTGCCCTACGATATTTTGTCTTGTTGTTTTCATCGTGTCTTAGGTAAGTATCTATTTTACTTATTGTTTTTGTTGGTTTATTTTTTTCTTTCTCTTCTTAGGTTTTTTTTTATTATTGTCTCAGGCTTTTCCCTAAATTTCTAAGACCCTAACTCTCTTGGTGCATTTCAAAGATAATTATATGAGATGTACCAAAAAAAATTCCCATCACCTTTTTGGTGCACTCCAGAGAAAATTATCTAGAGTGCACATTTCACCTTTTCGGTGCACTTCAGAGAATTTTATCTAAAGTGCACATTGCACACCTTTTTGGTGCACTTCAAAGAATTTTATCCAACGTACACATGGTTCGGTACACTTCAAAAAAAATTCCAAAATAAACATTTCACCCTTTTTGGTGTAGTTCGGAGAATTTTTTTTGAAGTATACCAAAAAATACATCTGATGCATTTCATGAAAAATTATTTGAATTATACCAAAGTTTCTAGAATTATGCATTTTTTTCCTACTCCTACACCTTTCTCAAAAATGATGGAAAATACTAACTCTAGAGAATTAAAAATTATCTTTTGCAGATACTTGATCAATGATAGAAGATTCTTCAGCTAAAAGAATAATTAAGTATAAATTTTAGGGTGTGTTTCTATCATCTATAGTGGACTCAAATATAGATCAGATTGGATATACAAAGATTGGTCATGTTGACATGGTCGAGTTATTACAAAGGTTAGGTAGAGATCTTATTGCTCCACATATGCAACATATTATTAATAGTGAGATACACCTAGGAACTACATTTTCTATGTTATCTCAAGATCCATAGTTCATCTTAACAGTTGCTACTCACTTTGATAAAGAAACTAGGTCAGTCAAGGATGCCAGTGGAAAAGTGGTAATTCAACTGGATGCCAAATACTTTGATAATTTTTTTCATCTTTTATACATTTATAAATTCTTATATATAAGTGTGACAACAACACACGAATATTATGATAGGAATCTCAAGAAATATAAGAGGCACATTAATGTAAATTGGCTAAAGACACCAAGGCATTCAATTGCAAGATGGCCAAAAAGTTTTTCTTGAAGTAGGTTAAAAAGTCTTCCCATATCAAATATCTTTCAAGAATAGATGTATCACTACATTTTTATCATTAAGAAAAATAAGTAGAGAATTTATTGGGGAACTTAGATTAGTGATGCCATATGCCACCAAATTTCTAAAGTAAGTTCTTTCAATTTATATATGAATTCTTATCTAGTATATGATGCAAATTGCATGAGGACTTTTCCAGGACTAGTCAGTGTTGGCAAAAGGAAGAAAGTTCCTATTTTTGAGTATTATCCATAGTTAACCCTCAAAGAAGGCATTAAACATTTTATAAGAGTTATATCAGAGTTGTTGCTAGAATTTGGATAATGTGAATGCAATGGAGACGTGATCACACGAGATGAAGCAAGTGCACACCACATAGATGCTAAAGCAATATGAAATTATACAAGAAGATAACTTGCACAAGACAAAATAGGGTAAAACCAATATCTGATTAACATGAGATGGCCAAAGTGAAGAATACATATAGGAGACCACATAAGTAACTCCTCCATAAAAGGTGGTCAAGGCACCCCAAGAATAGACTGTAACTCCTCCATGAAAGGTTGTGACAAGGTGCTAAGAATAGAGAAGTAACTCCCATCAAGGGAGTTACTTATGACATTCTTATGACACCTATGACACATCTATGACACACATCTCCAAATAAGCAAGCCTATCCCACAAATGTAGGAAAACTCCATGTATGCACAAAAATACAATTTCCCTAATTAAAAAATAGGGAAAAATAAAAAACTACACTAATACCCCCCCCAATAAGCGCAGCTTAAGAGCGCAGTGTGGAAATATAAAATGGGTCTCAACAACTAGGCCTGATGAGGTACCCATGTATAAATTCAATCTCCCATAAGATAGAGAAAAGGAGAAAACCCGTAGGAAAAAACTCCCCCCTAAAAGAGAGACATAAAAGAAATGAAGAGGCTAGAAGGCCCCCCTAAAGATGATGCTGTTATAGATGTATACCGCACCCCAAGAAAAGCTCGTAGATGAATGAACTTGCTCTTAGTGAAAGGTTTGATGAAGATGTCTGCAACCTGCTCTAAAGACTAGTAAAATATCAAGTCAATGACCTGACTATGAATAAGCTCCCTAATGAAATGCATGTGAATCTCTATGTGCTTAGTCCACTAGTGCTGAACCGGATTCCTACAAATCTAAATGGTACTCTGGTTGTCATAATAAATGATGGTGGGTTGCCTAATAGGAATGCCAAACTCAGAAAGAATCCCCTAAAGCTAAATAGCCTCAGTAGCTGCATTAACAGCTCCCCTATACTCTGCCTCTGTGGATGATATAGCAATAGTATTCTACTTCTTTCTAGACCAACTAATAGGACCAGAACCTAGAGAGAAACTATAACCAAAAGTGGACTTGTGAGTCTGTGAATCGCTAGCCCAGTCTGAATCTATATATCCAACCAAGTCAACCTCTATTCCAAATCTATAATGAATCCCATATCTATGTGAACCCTGTATGTAATGCAAGATCCTCTTAGCTACTTTCCAATGTAGCTCATGAGGTTCTTGCATAAATCTGGAGACAAGTCCCACTATATATGATATGTTAGGCCTGATGTGAGTCAAGTAGATGAGACTACCAACAAGTTGTCAATACCGAGTGGCATCAACCAATGGTGAAGAATAGTCAGCCTCAAGCTTGACTCTTGATAGAAAGGGAGTCGAAGATGGCTTGCAATCAGCGATGTGAAACCAAGCCAATAAGTCAAGAGCATGCTTACGTTGTGCAAGAGAAATCCCTGAATCTGAATATGAGATCTTGATGCCAAGGAAGTAGTGCAACAAAACCAAGTATGTCATGTCAAATCTATCCTGGAGAGATGCCTTCACCACTGCAATAGCTGATGAAGAACTCCCAGTGATCAAAAGGTCATCAACATATAGAACCAAAATCAGGAGCGAATCATCCTGCCATAAGAAGTAGACATTGGGGTCAGAATGGCACCTAGTGAAACCCATTGTGAGAAGGAAGGAATCCATCTTGGCATACCAAGCTTGAGGGGCCTATTTGAGGCCATAGATAGATTTCTTAAGTCTACATACTAAGGAAGCATCTTGAAAAAATCCTGGTGGCTGCTCCATATAGATCTCCTCCTCTAGGTCTCCATGAAGAAAGGCACTCTTCACATCCATCTGGTGCACATCCAAACCATGTTTTGCGGCAATAGCCAAGGTGAGTCGAATAGAATTCATCTTTGCAATGGGTGCAAAGGTCTCTGAGTAGTCAATGCCTACCACCTGTGAGAAACCCTTGGTGACCAATCGTACCTTATACTTATCAACTGACCCATCTGCTGCAAACTTGGTATGATATATCCACCTACATCGAACCATCTTTCTTCCCTTAGGAAGTGAAGTCCCAAGTGTGATTTTTGATTAAGGAAGAATATTCTTCCTCCATAACATTATCCCACTCAGGTACCCCTGATGCCTCTCGAAAAGTCTATGGATCCAAAACTGAAGTAAAGAAGAAATGTGAATCTCTTTGAAAATCCCCCCTAGTACGTCTGTCATCTGTGAGACCAAGTGCTAGCACTCTCAAGTGTCTGTCTGGCCCAAAGTGGCCTAGAAGTGGGCGAGTCAGGTGCTAACTCCTCATCCTCTGATTGACTAGAGGTGGATGACCCTGCATCACCATCCTCACTATCTAAACTCAAAGAAGAAGAAGATGTCTCTAGCTCAAGAACTTGTTGTGGTTGATCTGAATTTGATGAGGAATCATCATGAAGAAGTATATCCGATGAGGTAGAAGAAGTGTCAAGTGTTGAGTCTCTAAGACTCTCCTGACAATGGACACTTCTCTTGATGAACAACTCATGAGTAACTAGATCAAGAAGGTGATACCCCTTAATACCATCTGGATATCCTACAAAGATGCAAGGCTTGGACTGACATTCCATAGCTTTGTGTTTCTTCTTTAGAATGCAGGCCATGGCTGGGGATCCGAAAACCCTAAGGTGCTCAACATCAAGTTTCCTTTTATGCCAAGCTTCAAAGGGTGTTATCCCTTTCAAAGCTTTGTGAAGAACCTTGTTTTGAATGTAGCAAGCACAATTGATGGCTTTAGCCCAGTACTATGGTGCTAAGGATTTGGAGTGAATCATACATCTACCCATCTCTTTCAAGAACCTATTTTTGCATTCTATAACCCCATTATATAAAGGACTGTGAGTGACTGTGTGCTGCAAATCAATCACCTCTGTGGTGCAAAACTACTCAAACATGATGCTGACATACTTCCCTCCATTATCAGTTTAAAGAACCTTGATGGATTTCTCACTCTGTTTCTCAACAAGAGGCTTGAATTCTATAAAATTTTCAAACACTTTAGACTTTTTTTTGAGAAAATATATCCAAGTCTACCTAGAGAAATCATCAATGAAAGTGAGGATGTACTTGGCCCTTGTGAAAGATGGTTTGGGAAAGGGTCCTGATACATCACTGTGGACTAACTCCAAAGGTTGTGAAGCCCTCCAAGATTTGCCTTTGTCAAATTTTACTTTGGGATGCTTCCCAAGGGAGCACCCCTTGCAAAGTCCTTTTGAGAATTAGACACGAGGCAAGCCAATGACCATGTCATTTTTGCAAAGTTGTTCAAGGTAACATGAGTTAAGGTGGCCAAACTGCTCAAGCCATAATTTGCTAACTCCATCTAAATTAGTTAGCAATGCTATTGGAGAAGAATCAGGTGCAAAATGTGAGAAGGTGTATAACCTTGCTTGGTGATCTGCCCTATCCACTGCCACTACAGTATCACTATGCAATTCCCTGATAACCACTAAATCTGGTGAAAACTCAACTCTCATGCCCTGACCAATGTGAGTGATTTGGTACACTGATAGGAGATTGGTTGAAAGAGAAGGAACACTTAGAACATTATTGAATGTTCCTCCTTCCATTTCAACTGACCCTCTCCCTACAACAGAAACTGATGTGTCATCACCCAAACTAATTGAAGTCATGCTACAAGGCTCTAAAGATGAAAACTCAACTAGTGAAGAGCCCATGTGGTGAGAAGCACCTAAATAAATGACCCATGATGTTGTATAAGTTATAGTTTCTACAAGGGCCTTGCCCTTTTCTTTCTCCTTACCTTTGCCTTTTGCCTTAGTAGATCTTGGGTAAATGAATTCTGCTTGATGAACTTAAGAACACCTATGTTGTGCTTCTCTAGAAGATGAGTAAGGTGATCTATTTGTTTCTTCATGTATTTGTGTTCATCATGCCCTGTCTTTTTACAATAGGCACACTTAACCTTCTCCTTCTTAGGTTTAACATTGGAGGATAAAGACTCAGTGTTGTTTTTGGCAAGATTGTTGTTTTCTTTCTTCTTCTCCTGGTCCTTGTTCTTTTTCTTCTTCTCCTTTATTGAAGTCTTATCCTTACCATTTTTAGCTATCAAAGCTTGGGGTTGAGTATAATTCATTGTGCCATTGAATTAGCTTACCTTGCTCCCTAGTCAAGTCGGCAATGAATGAATCCAAAGAAGGCATTTTCCATGTAGTGCCAAGGGCACTTTTTGTGGCATGGAAAGTGGAGACAAGACAAAGACTGAATATCTTGGACCTAACTTTGCGAGAATAGAAAGGATGAGTTGATCATCTTTCTTCTCTATCCTGCATTCTTTCAATTGTAATCTAAAGGCCTTAAACTTAGTGAAGAAGTCTTGTAGGGTGTCAAAGTTGCTAGAACTTAAACTTATGAGTTCATTTTTGAGCTCATGACCTCTCATCTCATCAAGCTTCCCAAATAAGAGTTCTAAGGTGTCCCATATGTCTTTGGGAGTCTTGGAGGTTTCTAAATGGAAGAGAAGTTTTAGAGACACAGACAAGCTCAGTAATCCATAGGCTTCATCACTACGGTTGTACCACTTGACCTTTTCAACATCAGTGTTGGGTTCTACTTCAGTACCCATGGTGATCCTATACAACCCTTTGATTGTAAGAATGATTGACATTTTAATTGTCCATTCATGATAGTTGAAGGGTGTTAGGGGTTTAAGTTGAAAAGAATCCATTTTAAGTTGAATTTAGGTGAAGTTGTGTTGATTGCAAGTTGTGAAATTATGCAAAAAGGAGAATGAAAGCAAAGATTTGCAAGTTGTGAAAAGCAATCACACCCCCCCCCAAAAATGTTGATCCCCCCAAAATATGCAAGTGCATGCTCAAAAGACATCGGGCTCAGCTAAGAATGCATCTTAGAGTAATCAGTGCAAGACTTTAAGCAAACAAGACGTCGAACTCAGTCGAAAATGTGTCCTGGGAGACCCAAATTTTAGGCACTTTATAAAATAATGCATTTTTGACAAATAACAATCCTACACTGTGGAGAATTGAATTACAAACACTTTTGCAAAAAATGGTACCCAAATCTGAGCTACCATTTGCAAGATATTAAATGTTTAATTTTCTCGTAAACTAGTGTTTTTGCAAAAAAAAGCACTAAAACATTTTTAAAATGTCTGTTTTGAGAGAGAAAGTGGCCTTCCAACCACTCATTAAATTCAGCACAAAGCGAGGAATCCAAAAGAGGTCTTTGTGAGGGGAAATCGGCCTCCTGCCAACCCGAGCCTCACCCTTCGTCTTCGTGGGTTGAAGATACAAGTTTTTTAAAAAAAACCTCTAAACTACTTTTTTTGAATGCTAAATTTAAATTTGATTTTAAATCATAAAATTATTAAAATTAGATTTACCAATCAGCAAGAGAGGGTGGGCCCACCAAATTGGGCATTGGAAACCAAAAAAGGAGCGCCATTTAAAAAAAATAGTTCTCCACTACCTCACCATGTGCCTCTTGCATGCTGGATGTTGTGATTGATGTTTGGCGTGGTTGTCTGATGGCGTTGCAAACAAGAAAAGGTCGACTGAGTCTAAAGGGTGGCAAGGTCAGCTGAGTCTGAAGGGCGTTAAGGTCAAAGGTGAGTCAGTGGATCACTACCATCGTAGCAGTAGCAGCCATGCCTTCCTCCTCCCAAAAAAACATCACAGAGAAGCTAGGCCATGACTGGCAACCCCAAAGTTGGCTTGTTGTCATTGTCTTCCTATGCCGGCTCTCTATAGGGTAAGCATAGCTAGCACGTGCTAGTCAAGGTTGCCATTGTTAGTGGGCAGCGCCTGGACTGGTAGTCCTCACCCCTTTCCTCAAGCTGGAGTCGCACACCTCATCCTACCAGATGCCCCACACTAAAAGTGGCATCTAATAATAGAAACCAGATTGCAGAGATCTATCTTTTCCTGAAAAATGATCAAAAGAAATGGAATTCTACTACCTTTGCTAAAGCCACAATAGATCTATAAGATGTCTTGGCAAATTTTAACTCAGAAGTAATTTTTTTTAACAAGTTTCCATATGGATTTGCATGAGTTTTCAAAAAAACTCTACCAAAACTCTCAAATGTAACAAAGTTAAACAAAAAAAATACTAAGGAAGCAAAGTAAGAATTTTAGAATAAACTAATAGCATAACCAGACACACGATTATCAGAGTGGCTCTGATACCATATCAGAGTTGTTGCCAGAATTCAGATAATGCGAATGCAATGGAGATGTGATCACACGAGATGAAGCAAGTGCACACCACATATATGCTAAAGCAATATGAAATTATACAAGAAGATAACTTGCACAAGACAAAATAAGAGAAAACCAATATCTGATTAACATGAGATGGCCAAAGTGAAGAATACATATAGGAGAGCACATAAGTAACTCCTCCACAAAAGGTGGTCAAGGAACCCCAAGAATAGACTATAACTCCTCCATGAAAGGTGGTGACAAGGTGTTAAGAATAGAGAAGTAACTCCCATCAAGGGAGTTGCTTATGACATTCTTATGACACCTATGACACATCTATGACACACATCTCCACATAAGCTAGCCTATCCCACAAATGTAGGAAAACTCCATGTATGCACAAAAATACAATTTCTCTAATTAAAAAATAGGGAAAAATAAAAAACTACACTAATAAGTTAATGATTCTTTCTTCTACCAATTCATTTGTATTTTTGAATAAGAATTGGAGAAGAAAAGGGTTTTAGATCAGGAATGGGCAATAGTGAATAGGATTGGTTGCATTTTCCTTTAGTTCCCAACTTTCACCTACATCAGGGTAGGAGGATTTAATGAACAACCTTACATGCTACCTAGGTACCCAGGTGATAAATTGATTTTAATGGATATGTGCAAATAAATAATGACCATACACAAGAAGCAATTAGATGCACATAAAATAGGATTCAAGTTTCCTAGAAGCATTGGTTGGTACACCATTTAAACTACTCCCAAGTCTAAGACAATGGAAACTAAAATGCAATGGATCACCCTTAAAAGGTACAAGAGTAGAAAATATTTTGATTATAGAATGATGAAATAAAATTTGAAAGGTAATTATGTCCATGAGCACAAGATTGAGGATATTTAGGTAGAATACAGAACTAAAGAATATGTAAGGAGACTTGATTACAATCGTCTCATTGTTGATCAAATTAAAGAGATACAATTAGCTAACATTCTAGTTGATCTCTCTAATGATGAAAATATATTATATATTTTTTATGAATGAAATCAAGTTGATTCTACTCATGTTCCTTCAATCTAATGGTCTATAAAATAATGCACATCTTTCAGAGAAAGATTTCAACCCATCCTTCTAAGAACTAATGTCTGGTTGGAATCTAAAGGTATTAAATTAAAATATTTCAAGACAGGGTCAAAATAAGAATATGATGAAGACACTTCAAGGAAATGTGAGGAATTGAGGATGAATAATAAATAAGAGGCCTCCACATCTATTCAAAAATCAAGATTTGTCTTCATGATTAAAGGAAAGAAGAAAGACAAAGAAGCTAGTGTTGAGAAGAGTGCTCAAATAGATACAAAAGAGAAACTAGATGTGAGTGAGGCACCACCTCAATCAATAATTTTTAGACCTCTAGTTTAGTAGTCTTTACAACTTGAATCCACATAATCAAAAGTTCTTATGATTGAAACACCTCAATTAGTAGTTTCTTAGGTGACATCCTCTATAGTTTCTTCCATTAGTACATCTATACCAATTGTTTATGTTCCCTCTCAAGCTGCTCTTTCAACTCCACCTTCTCTTCCTAGTTCCATAATCTTTCAAGTCCCTTCCCAAGGCACTCTGGATCAGTTTTCAAGTCTTTGTCTAATTTACCAGTCCTGAAAAATCATTGGGATTTTCGACCAATTTGTACTTCACTCAACAAGATATAGAAAAATTTATGTCCACATCTTCTGCTAAAATGACAACTCAAGCTCCTATCACCTCAGTGTCCAAAATATCATCAGACCCAAAAGTAACATTCATGCCAACCCAAACCCCACCAATAATAACCACTATCCCATTGGTGGCAACTTCACTATCATATACCTCTACTATTCTGCTTTCCATTCCACTTACTTCACAAACCATTGTTCCTCCTCAAACATCACAATACTTAGTTTCTTCTTCTCAAGAAGACTCATCTCCTTTTCCTCCATGACTAATTTATCAAACACCTAAGAGAAAAAATAGGCTATTTTACCTAATGATTTTGATCTTGATCAACTTGTCCCAGTAAAGCCTAAAATGACAAATAAGGCTAATGACAAAGAAGGCTAAAACTATGTCAAGGGTAATTTTTGAATCTGGGCATAAGTATGCTAAAGTTTTAGTCCCTCTAGAAGATAGAAACATTAAAGACATTTAGGTTATTAAATATGCAGTGGGATGAATAGATCTTTAGAAACAAACTCATGAAAGTGCAAAAGAATATTTTCAAGCAGTAATGGCCTCTTTGATCAAAAGATATGATAAAGATAAGAAGATCAAAGATCAAATCAAAGTATAAGTAGAACAACTAACCTCTATTTTACTAAAAATTACCCAACCTTATGAATATTTTGATCTTATCATTAAAAAAAACACTAGAAAGGAAATTCAACAGGCAAAGAAAGTTGCATCTCAAGGTCAGGCGGTCAATGCGTAGATTTCTAGATTAACAACATAGGGTACTCAATGGTTAGGTTATGCTATTAAATTTTTGAATAACCTGAGTAAAGTAAAATTGGAAATTTAGCAAACCATTAAGCTACTCTCTCAAAATTTGGAATTGACTAAAAAGGATATTTATACATAGACTCAACTACACAAATACAAACTAGAACTTTTGGCTGAGCAAAAGGTCATTCCAAACATGAAAATGTTCATTGAATACATGGAAGCTATGAAGAACAAAAGATAAGTTCTCAAGAATCTGGTTAAATATCTTGAAGAAGATAAAGATATGTGTGATAATAAGATGTTAGATATTATATAGAAAATTGAAGAGCTTCCCTACCAAGTTAGAAATAACTCTCAAATATTTCTCCCTATGGAGATTATTATTCAAGAATTTACATCTTTGCTCCAAACAAAGACTGAAAAAAGTACTTTCACTATGGAATCCATCAACAAATTAATTGAAACTTAAGTCATTTTGGATAAATTATAGATAATCATGGAAAAAATCAAGTATTTTCTAGTTAACTTACAAGATTCTATCACAAGGGTATTTATCGTCTCCAAGAGTACATTTGGTCCAGACAATGATGAAGTGCAAGCTATTTTGAAGAGATATGAGGATCTTTTAGAGAAGAATAAAAAAGAAGAAAATCTTGTGTCTAAGGACACTTAGTTAATTTTTTTAACTTTTCATGTGTAATTTTGTTTGGTGCATTTTGCACATAGGGAAAATGCAAAGTCCTAAGTCAAATTGGACTCTTTCAATGAATAAGTCAATGTATTTATGTTTTTCCTAGTTTGTTCATAGCCCCCTTCTATAAATATGAGGATGTTATTTATAAAAGGAGGACCAATTTCTATAGAGGATAAATTCTATTGAATTGAGAAATAATTTTGAAACTTTGTGTTCATATTGTAAATCTTGAATTCCATTCAATATAAGAAAATCAAGTGATCTTTCAATCTTTGTGTTGAGATAAACTTGTGGTGTGTTGGAGATATTATTATGTCTTTTCCATTACACTTTATTATGAGTTTATTTAATTGTGGTATGAAATTTATATAAGATAGAAGGTGTCAAGAAGCTAATTTTGGAGTCTTTGAGCTACTTTGTAGTTTTTAGGTTTGTGGTCATCATTGAAGCTGAATTACTGAGGAGACTTTGCGCTGCCAGTTATTCTTCTTTGATAATTTTAATCTTTATTGGAAATAAGGTGAAGACTTTGGGATATACTTTACTCTATCTTTTAATTTTACTCTGTTGGTATTATTCTTGTTAATTTTTTGGCTTAAAAATCTAAATATCGATTATATTTGGTTTATCAAGTGATCTTAGATTTTCAAAGTATATCACAAAGAATGGAAGCAAGTTTGTGATTGAACATCAATTATAAAAAAAGAGAATTAGATGATATGACAATACCCATTATGATAAATTCATTATAAATAAGTGTAAATAATTAAGTGTTGTGTTAGTTTTAGATTAAGGTAAAAACAGGTTTTGAAGGGACCCCAAAACCCTGAACAAAAGGAGAAAGATAAAATAGAAACGCCCACAGGAAAACCTAAAACCTACTTCACCGAAGTAACAAAACCAAGTTACAAAGACCTGAAGCTAAAAAATGAAAAACCAAAGATAGACCCCAGGTTTTACAGAGACTTGGAAACTCCATAGTAATAAGAGTTCAAAAAACTAGGTACCAAGACTAGATATCACAACCAACTACCAGAACCAACTAAAAGAACCAAGAACTATTCTTCTAGTTCCAATATCATCTTCACTGCTTCCTTAACTTTCAAAACAGTGTCCTAAATGGCAGTAATCACCTGCGTAGATCCCTCTTGCATTGCTTTCTTTCTTGAGCTTTGTCTAGTTCTCTTGCTAGGCCCCTCCAAAGTTTTGATTTCCTCATTTGCTCTTTTTCCAATGTTTACAGCAGCAGCACAAATGCTAGAGGTTACCTCCTCCATCTTTGTTATGCTTTCCTTTATGAGTTCCCTTAGGTTGTTCTCATAATCTTTGAGTTTTATGGGAATATCCCTCATCTACTTTTCCATGTTATTGATTTTGTTCCAAACTACCTCTTGTTTACCCTCCATTATTTCCATTTTCCTATTGATTTCCATTATCTCCTTATACGTCCATAAATCAAATTGAAGAGTCGCATCAGCTTTGCAGTTGGCCAATCTAGTAGGTGGGTACCTTTTGTCATTCTACCTTTTGTCACTCTAGTCTTTTGTGTTCTTTTTAGGACTGCTTCCAACTTCTTCAATATAGTCCTCTGTTTCCATTCGTTTTTGTTCCTCTATTTCAGCAGGGCTTACATTTTGGTTACTTACTTCCTTTACTTGAGCTCCCATTTCCAATATTTGGTTAGCAACCTAAACTATATTTCCCTTTTCATTAATCAGATCAGGGTCCATAGCAGGATCATCTAGATCTTTATCGATTTCCTCAAACACTTGCTAGTTTTCCTCAGACTCATGGTTTCTATTTTCAAACTTTTCCTCTATAGTGACTCCTTCTTTCTCCTTCTTATCTTGCACTTCTTCTTCTTAACTGGAACTTGAATGCCCACTTTTTGTTCCTCCCTCTTCCTCCAGACTCTCCTCCCCAGTGTTTTCAGAACTTTCCCAATCTATTTCCTCATCAGCATTCTGGTTATTGAAGCTTGGGAGTTTGAATTTAGCTTTTTCATTCCCTTTTACTATTTCTTTCTTGTTACTCCGTAGTTCCTTATTTTTTCCTGAATAAGGATTCTTTACAATGGCCTTATTCTTGCAATGCCCTTCAATTATAAGAATTAACCCCTCATACAGGATGGGATGAGATTCCTTTTTCCTATGAGCGAACAGACTTTGGAGCAAGGAAAAATGCAAATAAAAAGGAAAGGAGATTCTTACTTTGTGTCTGAAGTGATTGAGAAATACAAAGTGAAATTTGTGGACTCTTTTGCTTCTTCCATCAAGTATGACGTACTCGCGGATGCAGCATAAGACCTCCAGATGCCCTTAATCTACTCCAATTCAAAAAAATCTCCACTTTTTTCCAGCTGCTGCTCCTCAGCATCTGTTTTAGGGAATTTGCAAAAAGCCTCATTAGAAATGCTAGTCTACTTTGAAAATTTTATTCCCTCCATTGGAAGCCCCATCACCTCCACTATGAATTCCTCAGTTAGATTCACCGTAATGCCATGCAAGGTAGCCCTATCATCAATCCAGTTTTTGAAAAAAGCTGTTGTAATATGGGGTTTTGAGCCATGAAGCCATTCCATGTAACTCACAACCTTTCCTCTCTGAAGGATCTTCCAGACATCTTCTTTTTCTTTCTACTCTTTGCAATATTTGGGTTCCTGCTTCCTTGGTTCTCCTTTCCTTTTACGAGCCATACGAATCTCATTTAACGCCCGAACCCTGTCAGCTAAACAATGAACCCAACTATTACCAATTTGGAACAGGACTCGCCTATATTTTGGCACATTTTGAATCCTCCTCGTGTACTCTAGAACATTTTTATTTAAGTGTTGTGTTAGTTAACAATAAAAGGGATCCTTCCCTTTCATTGAGGAGAGATTTTATCTCATCACACTGTTGCTGAAATCACCATTTTTCTACCTTTGTTTCGGTGACAAAATATTCACCCAACAGTTTTTGGTGACTTCATTGGGGAATGAACATATAATCAAGATCTACACTCATTTAGTTCATATAAGATTAGTACCTTATTATTTTCTATTGTTTTGTTGTAGTTAATCTCTTTTCTTTCTGAGTACTTTCACATCTTGGTAGAACAAAGCTACAGTCATGGTAAAAGGGCAGTGGGACTCATTGATCTAACATGAGTTGTTGCAAGAATAAAACTTTGATCTTTTTTTAGCACGTGCAAGGTCACCTCTTCAAGATATAATAAATTTTCCACCTATAAATACAAGATCTCGTATACCAGGAGAAGCTTCCAATGTTCATAGAGTTTTGCCTATTTTGCCTTTGCAAAGGTTTGTCATACCTTCATATAATCCACAAAGAATGGCAGCTCAAGGTCTATGGGGAACTACTTTTGGTTTATTGAATTTGGCACCACCATCTCATGAACTACCTCATGGCTCACCAAAAAAAATCTTAAGATTTATGGTGATGGAAAGCTACATCCTGATGAACATATTGTTGCATTCTATATTGCATGTGGAGTTCTTGGAGTGGAACATGAATATGTTTCTATAAGGTTGTTCATAGAAACACTTCAAGGTGTTTATATTGATTGGTTCTATCATCTTGCAAATGGTACTATCACTAATTGAGCTACGCTCAAGACTAAGTTTGAGGTAAGGTTTAAGCCTATAGAAGATGCTCATGCCATGTTGGCTCAGCTTACATAAATGAAAAAAGGAAGCATATGAGCCAATGCATGAGTTTGTGGCAAAGTTTGAAAAGCTAAGGAATAGAATTCTAGTATTTGCTCAACCTACACATGAGAATATAAAGTGTTTCTTCATCACTTCTCAATTTCTTGAAGTGATTTTTATTTTGTGAAGAGTAGTTCCAACTGATCTTGATGTCAGTCAAATTTTGGCCACTAAAATAGAATATAATTTGATTCTAGTAAGGAAGGTGAGAAATAATTCTATTAATTCTAGAGGGAATCCTTTTACAAATTCACCTTCTCCTAGCACTACGGATCCCATGGTTCAAAAGATAGCAAATGAGTTGCTTGCACTTAAGAAGCAAATATCTCAAGGCATGTCTTTTCCTTCATACAAGGATGTTCTAAGAAGAACATATCCAAATGTTTCAAATTATTCCAATAAATTTGTTAGAAATTAGAATTAGAATAAGCTTCCTCCACCACAAGCCAGGCTTGCACTAGAGGCACTACTAAATAATGCAGTAGTTAATTGGTTGGGACTTGAGAATGATGATGTTTCAAATCTAGAATATGTTCTTGAAGATGATAATAATCCCTTTACATGAGATGAAGAGGGAGAAGTTGATGACTCTGATATTAAGTTTCTAAACATTGAAGAAGAAGTTGAACAAGAGGAAGACATACATGGTGAGTTTTATACCATCTTTACCCATTCTCAAAGTTAGTTAAATCAACAATAAAAGCTTGATAAAACAATATATGAATATGAACCATGAAAGGAGGTTACAATTTCTAAAATAGGAACTCCTTTGCCAATTCAACTAAAGGATAGTGTGGTAGATAAACAAGTACTCCTCATAATTCTACCTCTTCTCCTTCAACATCTAGACATAGTGCCCAAAACCCAAAAATGAAAATGTTTTATCTTCCTTGACTGCCCCATATCTAGCTTTTGATATCATTGATCATGCCAAGAGGACTAAATTCCAAATGTCAGAGGTAGAGTACCTCTAATCAAATCTTGATCATTTTGAAAGGTTGGCAAAAATTTTAAAAAGCAAAGGGATCAATTCTGATCAGAATTCATCTAAGAGTGGACCAGTTAACCTTAAGATAAAACCAAAGCAAAATAACTTGGTTATAACTCCTACATATAATTATATAAAAATAGAACCTTTCTATATTTTCTTGTTTGTCAATGGTTATAAGCTTAGTCATTGTGTTATTGATTTGGGTGCTTCCGATAATGTGATGCATGCCAAGGTAGATACTACTTTGGGGTTAACCTTGACAAAGAATTTTTGCCATTGCTTCTCAATGAAAACCAAATAAGTACCTCTCATAGACCAAATCAAGGATGCAAAATTTGCATTTACTACATTTTCAAAGAAAAAGATTTAAATCACAGTTCTAGTGGTTGATGTTCTAGCCTCATATGGAGTTCTATTGGGATGTAACTTTTGCAAAGATGTTAGAGGAGAAATCAATATGGATTGGTCTGAGGGTAGGATAAATGTTAAGGGTGTTATGTAGAAACTTCACCCAAAGAAGAAAGTGAAGTATACTATAACAAAGATTGAGGACCTAAAAGCCCAGATTCTTTTTGAAACTTCTGGAATGGGTATGAATTTCTTGACTACAAATGAAGATCCAATATCTTCAAATGATATTTCAAAAAAAGATAAGAAAATAGAAGATTTTCCCTCTTCAGATGAAGAGATTTTAGATTTTGTCACTATTAAGGTTGAGAGTTCAAATGATGTTTGGACTTTGGAATTTGATGACAGTTGCTCTTCAACTAGATCTAGAGTTGGGATAGTTCTCATATGCCTAAAAGGAAAAGTCTTCCCTTTTTCTTTTAAGTTACAATTTGACAATACTAATAATATTATCGAGTATGAGGCCTTATGGTTAGGAATGGAAGTTGCATGAAAGAAAGGAATAAAAAATCTTCATGTGTAAGGTGATGCTGAGTTAATCATTTGCCAAGTTAGGAATCTATGTCAAATGAAGAATGAAAGACTAAGGCATTATTGCAATCGAGTTTGGGATTGCATGGAAAGTTTTGATGAATTCAATATATCAAAGATTCTAAGAGAATACAATGATAGATCTAATTCATTGGCTATTTCAACCACTCTCTTGATTCCTCATAAATATTTTCAAGGAAACAAGTATACCATCGAGTTGGTTTTTCGACCTAGTATTCCTGACAATGTTAATCGTTGGTAGGTTTTTAATAATGATGAGCAAGTCATCTCATTCATGGAGAAGGTGGAAAATTTTAGTGAGTTTTATTTTTAAGGAAGTGATTCCACTTCTTAAGAATCAATTTTTGAAGTTAATGAGGAAATTAGTGAATAAATATTGCAGCTAAAAGGGAATAAGATTCTCTAAGGGTTGGTATCTTTGGAAATAATTTTTGATAAGCACGATCGATTCATCAAACGTCAACAATCAAAATTGATTCATCTGTAGAAATTAAGCAAGTTAATATAAGAATAGAGAGTGACCCCAAAATGATAAATATTGGGAAATGTTTCTCATCAAAGGAAAGAGAAAAATTGGTGGCTCTTCTACATCAATACATTAATGTATTAGCATATTCATATGCTGATATAAAATCTTTTCAACCTAAGGAAGTGCAACATGATATTTCTTTCAAGCTAAGATCTCAGCCTCATAAGATAAAATAGTGATATTATAATCCCAAAATGTCAGGTACCATCCTCGCCAAAATTCAAAAGATGTTGAATGCTCGCATTGTCTTTACCATACATCACTCCACATGGATAGCAAATATTGTTCATGTGAGGAAAAAGAATAGAGAGATCCATATTTGTGTTGAATTCTAGAATTTGAATCAATTATCAATTAAGGATAATTAGCCACTCCCAATAATGGATCAAGTATTGCAAACTATGACTAGTTTAGAGATGTTGTCTATGATAGATGATTTCTCAAGGTACAATCAAGTGGAGGTTCTTGATGAATATCAACAAAAGACAGCCTTCACTACTCCATGGGCCACTTTTTCATGTCACAAAATGCCTTCTGGATTGATCAATGCTGGTGCTACCTTTTAAAGGGCTATGGACTTGGATTTTTGAGATATAATTGGTAAGTTTAGTGTGGTTTATCAAGATGACCTAACTATTTTCTCAAGAAAGCATCAAGATCATTACAACCATTTACAACAAGTGCTTGAGAGATGTCGTGAACATGGGATATCCCTTAATCCCAAGAAATATATTTTGGGGTTACAGAAGGTAAGCTCCTTGGACACATTGTATCCAAGGAAGGGATCAACATTGATCTTGAATGGATCAAGTCAATTCAGAATTTACTTTATCATCAAGTAAGAAGGGAGTGCATTCCTTCTTTGGAAAGGTTAATTTTTTGCAAAGATTTGTTCATGATTTTACTAAGAAGACACACCACATTGTCAATATGATGAAAGGAAAATCTATTTTCTATTGGAATGTGGAAGGAAAAAACACTTTTCATGAAATTAAGGAAGCCATTACACTTTCTCCTTTTTATTTTTCCCTGATTATACCAAGAACTTCATTATGTATAGTTATTCTTTCGAGCATACCTTGTCTACCATCTTGGTACAACCAAATGAAGAGGGCATTGAATCTCCTATAGCACTCATGAGCTACACTTTGAAGTATCATGAGCTCAAATATTCATCCATGGAAAAACATGTGTATGTTGTGGTGAAATCAGTTAAGCATTTTAGATATTACATCCTCAATTGTCACACACCATTGTACTAGTACCAAATTCTACTGTTAAATCTATTTTGACTCAACAAGAGTTTAGAGGCAAAAGAGGTAATTGGATTGATAAAATCCAAGAATATGATATGGAGATCAAGCCTACAAAACTTTTATGTGGAAAAGGTTTGTGTCAGCTCATGGCAGAGACCAATTCAGAAGAAGCACCTAACAATGAAGAAGACATAGAGGAAGATCTTCCCATAGTCTTGCTTGTAAGTACAATGAATGAATGGTATTATGACATTGCTCATTTTTTCAATTATAGGGAATGTCTAGAAAAATTTTATCTCAAAGAGAAGAGGACAATCAAGCTCAAGGCTAAAAATTTCATTGTGTGTGATAATGGTTTGTACAAGCATAACATTGATGGAATTTTTCTACGATGTGTAGATAAGACACAATAAGGTAAGTTGTTGGAATATTTCCATGATTTGGATTGTGGTGGACATTTTTCAGCCTTGGTCATAGCTCACAAGATCTTGTGGGCTAGATATTATTAGCCAACACTTTTTTAAGATGCATACGCTTGGGTGCGTAAATGTGAGAAGTGTTAATAGTTTGTGGGGAAACCTAAGTTAGTAGCCTTGCCTCCCAAGCTAGTAGTCATTAAAGATCCTTTTAATAAATGGGGTATTGATTTCATTGGTACAGTGAACCCATTGTCAAGTGTAGGTCATATTTATGTTCTCATGGCTACCGATTACTTCACCAAATAGGTGGAGGCAATTCTGACCAAACATGCAACTTCAGAGGTTGTTTACAATTTCCTCAAAGAGAATATCATCACAAGGTTTGGTGTGCCACATAAAGTTTTAACTAATAATTTTACCTATTTCACATCCCAAGAGATGACTCAATTTTATTTTTATTATGGGATCATTTTGTCTCATACTTCAGACTACTTCCTTCAAGGAAATGGTCAAGCTAAGTCAAGTAATAAGGATTTGGTATCTATCATCAAGAAGTTGGTAGAAGATTATCAGATAACATGGCATAAAGCATTATATAAAGCATTATGGTCTAATTGTGTCACTCCTAAATGAGAAATTGATATGTCTCTTTTTAACTTTTGTATGGATTGAATGCAGAAATACCCATGACATTAAAGTTGCCCACTCTCATATTGGCTAGGGCAATTGAAGATGAAACATTTGAAAGTTATTTATAAAAGTGTATTATGTACCTTATTGAGATATAGGAGTAATGTATAAAGGTAGTGGACTGTATTTTAGAACATCAA
Organism: Torreya grandis; assembly: GCA_037957365.1. NCBI lineage: Eukaryota > Viridiplantae > Streptophyta > Pinopsida > Cupressales > Taxaceae > Torreya > Torreya grandis. Next base: position 771,287 of record JARHVA010000004.1, on the reverse strand, counting down.
AGTCATGTCAACAAACTTTTTGACAAGAAAGCTAAATCATGAGAATTCCAAGTTGGGGATCTAGTCCTTTTGTTAGACAAAAGAAGAGAGCCAAAATGAATGCATGTAAAATTCAATTCTCTATGGAGGGGTCCTTTTCTCATTCATAAACTCAGTGGGGAACATAGTTTCTTCCTGGCATACCTAGATAGAACACTACTACCATTGCCCTACAGTGGGCAACATCTGAAGCTTTACACTCAATGAAGTTATAGATAAGTTTGTATATTTTGTAAATATCTATATATTCTTGTTTATTTTTTTTTAGTCTAGTCTATCACTTGACTCCATGGCCCAATGGATAAATGCACTTATAGTTATGGGATACTATTTCCTTCAATTGTTTCAAAGAATACTTGAAGGAAATTCCCTTGTCAGAGCTAGCTATTATCCTTGAATTTAGTAGGCTCAATTCATGGGATAATCCCTATGGAACTTGTTTGTCTCATATCCCATGAGATCTAAGCTCACAAAATGAGTCTAATCACTACCTCCTTTCACTTTTTTTACTCAAAAAGTTAGTGTTTGAAGGAAGTTATTCATTTTGTGCAGTTTGGAGAATTTTCTCTAAACTACACCAAGTCTAATTTAAGAAAACATGAGATTTTTCTCTGGACTACACCTCCAAGTGCAAAGTCAGAGAAATTATTCATCATTACACATGAAAAGTTAGAGAAATTACTTGACTTTATGCCCAATCCCACCATCATGTTAGTAATTAATGTTGCATTAATTACTTGATTTTATATATTTAACCCATGTAATTTTATTTTTACCATTAGTCTTCACCATTTTTTAGCATGAGTGTACCCTCAATCACCATTCTTGAGCTTGATTGCACTTTACTTCATCACCCTCAATTTTATTGATTTGATCAGTTTCGTGCCCTAGGATTTTTTGTCTTGTTATTATTTTCATTTTGTCTCAGGGAAGTCTCTATTTTACTTGTTGTTTTCACTAGTTTATTTATTTCTTTCTCTTCCTAGGGTTTTTTTTATTATTGTCTCGAGCCTTTCCCCAAATTTCCAAGACCCTAACTCTCTTGGTGCATTTCAGAGATAATTATCCAATATTTACCAAGAAAAAATTTTCCCATCACCATTCTGGTGCACTACAGAGAAAATTCTCTAGAGTGCACATTTCACCTTTCCGATACACTTTGAAGAATTTTCTCCAAAGTGCACATTACACACCTTTTCGATGCACTTCAAAGAATTTTATCTGAAGTACACGTAGTTCGGTGCACTTTGGAAAAAAATTAAAATGCATATTTTACCCTCTTTGGTGCAGTTCAGAGAATGTTTTCCAAACTACACCAAAAATTACATCCAGTGTAGTTCATGAAAAATTATTCAAATTACACCAAAGTTTCTAGAATTACATAGTTTTTTCTTACTCCTACACCCATCTTGAAAATGATGGAAAATACTAACTCTAGAAAATTAAAAATTATCTTTTGTAGATACTTGATCAATGATAGAAGATTTTATAGCTAAAAGAATAATGAAGTATAAATTTTAGGGTGTGTTTATGGCATCTACAGTGGACTCAAATATAGATCAGATTGGAGATATAAATATTGGTCATGTTGACATGGCCAAGTTCTTACAAAGGTTAGGTAGAGATCCTATTGCTCCACATATGCAACCTATTCTTAATAGTGAGATACACCTAATAGCTATATTTCTTATGTCAGCTCAAGATCTGGAGTTCATCTTAATAGCTACTTCTCACTTTGATAAAGAAATTATGTTAGTCAAGGATGCCAGTGGAAAAGTGGTAATTCAACTAGATGCTAAATACTTTGATAAAGTTTTTCATCTTTTGGACATTGAGGAATTCTCAAATATAAGTGTGGCAATAGCCTAGGAATATTATGATAGGAATCTCAAGAAAATCAAGATGTACATTAATGCAAATTGGCTGAAGACACCAAGGCATTAAATTTCAAGATGGCCAAAAAGTTATTATCGAAGTGAATTTATGGAAGAAATAGGAGAATTAATTACTCTCCTAAGTAGGGTCAAAGGTCTTCCCAAATCAAATATCTTTCAATAATGGATATATCACTACATTTTTATCATTAATAAAAATAAGTAGAGAATTTATTGGGGAAGTTAAATTAGTGATGCCATATGCCACCAACTTTCTAAAGTATGTTCTTCTCTCAAGTTCTATATGACTTCTTATCTAGTATATGCTACATCCTGCATGAGCACTTTTCCAGGACTAACCAATGTTGGTGAAAGTAATAAAGTTCCTATTTTCAAGTATTATCCACAGTTAACACTCAAAGAAGGCATTAAACATTTTAGAATAGCTAAAAATGCTTTCTTATACCAATTCATTTATATTTTTGATTAGGAATTGTAGAATAAAAGGGTTTCAGATTAGGCATGGGAAATAGTGAATAGGATTAGTTATATTTTCTTTCAGTTCCCAACTTTTACCTACATCAGGGTAGGAGGATTTAATGAACAACCTTACATGATGCCTAGGTGCCTAGGTGATAAATTGATTTTAATGGAGATGTGAAAACAAATGATGACCATACATAAGAAGCAATCAGATGCACATAAAAGATGATTCAAGTTTCCTATAAGCATTATCTAGTACGCCATTTCAACTACTCCCAAGGATAAGACAATGGAAACTGAAATGCAATGGATCTCCCTTAAAAGTTACAAGCGTAGAAAAGATTTTGATTATATAATGATGAAAGGAAACCTAAAAGTTAATTATGTCCATGATCACAAGATTGAGGATATCTAGGTAGAATGTAGAACTGAAGAAGATGTAAGGAGACTTGATTACAGTCATCTCACTATTGATCAAATTGAAGAGCTATAATTAGCTAACATCCCAGCTAATCTCTCTGATGATCAAAATATATTAGGTCCTTTGTATGAAGGAAATTAGGTTGCTTCTAATCCTATTCCTTAAATCCAATTATTTATAAAATAATTCACATCTATTATAGAAATATTTCAGCACAACCTTGCAGGAACTAATGCCTTGTTGGAATATAAAGGTATTAAATTAAAATATTTCAAGACAAGGTTAGAAGAAGAATATGATTAAGACACTGCAAGGAAACGTGAGGAATTGAGGATGAAGAATAAAGAAGAGGCCTCCATATCCACTTAAAAACCAATGTTTGTATTCATGAGTAAAGGAAAGAAGAAATACAAAGAAGCTAGTGTTGAGAAGAGTGTTCAAATAGATACACAAGTGAAACTAGATGTGAGTGAGGCACTACCTCAATCAATGATTTTGTAACCTCCAATTCAGTAGTCTCTATAACTTGAATCCACACAATCAGAAGTTCTTGTAGTCAAAACCACTCAATCAATAGATTTTCAAGTGGCATTCTCTATAATTCCTTCCATTAGTACATTTGTACCAATTGTTTTTGTTCCTTCTTAAGCTACTCTTTCGGCTCCACCTTCTCTTCCTAGTGCCACACTATTTCAAGTCCCTTCCCAAGGCACTATGGATCAGTTTTTGATTATTTGTCTAATTTATCCAATCCTTAAAAATTGTTAAGATCCTCAACCAATTTGTACTTCACTCAACAAGATATAGATAAAATCATGTCCACATATTCTACTAAAATGACAACTCAAGCTCTTGTCACCCCAGTATCCAAAATATCATTAGACTTGAAATAAAAATTCATGCCAACCCAAACCCCACCAATAATAACCACTATCCCATTGTTGTCAACTCTATTATTAGATACCTCTGCTATTTCACTTTCCATACCACTTACTTTAAAAACCATTGTTCCTCCTCAAACATCACAATCCTTGGTTTCTTCTACTCAAGAAGGCTCATCTCCTCTTCTTCAATGGCTAATTTATCAAACACCTAAGAGAAATAAATAGGTGGTTTTGCTTGATGATTTTGATCTTGGTCAACTTGTCCCAGTAAAGCCTAAAATGACAAAGAAGGCTAAAACTATGTCAAAGGTAATTTTTGAATCTAGACATAAGTATGCTAAAGTTGCAATCCCTCCTGAAGAGAGAAAAATTGTAGATATTCAAGTGACTGAATATGCAATCAGATGAATAAATCTTGGAAAATAAACTCATGAAAGTGTAAAGGAATATTTACAAGCAGCAATGGCCTCTTTGATTGAAAGATATGATAAAAATAAGAAGATCAAAGATCAAATCAAAGTACAAGTAGAATAGTTGACCTCTATTTTACTAGTAGTCCCCCAAAATTCTAAATCTATTAATATTATCATTCACAAAAACACTATAAAGGCAATTTAATAGGTAGAGAAAATTAGGTCTCAGGGTTAGGCAGTTAATGCCTAGATTTCAAGATTAAAATACAGAGTACTCAACGGTTGCATTCTATTGTTGAATTGTTAAAGAACTTGAGTAAAGTAAAAATGGAAATTTATCAAACCATTAAGGTACTCACTCAAAATTTGAAATTTATTGAAAAGGATATTGATACATGGACTCAACTATGTAAATTCAAACTGGAGATTTTGGTTGAGAAAAAGGTCATTCCAAATAGGAAATTGTTCATTGAATATAGGAAAGCTATGAAGAACAAAAGATAAGTTATCAAGAATTTGGTTAAAGATCTCAAAGAATCTAAAGATATGTCTGATAATAAGATGTTATGTCTTATAGATAAACTTGGAGATCTTCCCTACCAAGTTAGAAATAACTCTCAGGAATTTCTTCCTATGGAGACTATTATTCAAGAATTTACATCTTTGCTCCAAACAAAGATTGAAACATGTACTTTCACACTGGAATCCATCAACAAATTAATTAAATTTCAAGTCATTTTGGATAAATTACAAGGAATCATGGATAAAATTAAGGATTTTCCAATTAACTTAGAAGATTCTATCATAAGGGTATTTGTCATCTCCAAGAGTACATCTAGTCCAGACAATGATGAATTCCAAGATATTTGGAAGAGATAAGAGGATTTTTTAGATAAGAATAAAAAATAATAAATTATAGTTTCTAAGGACACTTAGTTTATTTTTTTAACTTTGCATGTGTAATTTTTTTTGGTGCATTTTGCACGTAGAGAAAGTGCACAGTCCTAACTCAAATTGGACTATGTCAATGAATAAGTCAATGTATTTATGTTTTTATTATTTTTGTTCATAGTTCCTCTCTATAAATAGGAGGATCTTCTTTGTAAAAGGATGACCAATTTCTATAGAGGGGAAATGCTATTAAATTGAGAAATAATTTTGAAACTTCGTGTTCATATTGTAAATCTTGAATTCCATCCAATATAAGAAAATCAAGTGATATTTCAATATTTGTGTTGAGATAAACTTGTGGTGTGTTGGAGATGTTCTTATGTCTTTTCCATTACACTTTATTATGAGTTTATTGAATTGTTGTATGAAATTTCTATAAGATAAAAGGTGTCAGGAAGCTGATTTTGGAGTCTTTGAGCTACTCTTTAGTTTCTAGGTTTGTGGTCATCATTGAAGATGAATTACTGAGGAGAATTTGAGCTGCCAGTTATTATTCTTTGATAATTTTAATCTTTGTTGGAAATAAGGTGAAGAATTTGTGCTACACTTTATTCTATTTTTTAATTTTACTCTACTGGTATTATTCTTATTAATCTTTTGGCTAATAAATCTGAATATCAGTTATATATGGCTCATCAAGTGATCTTATATTTTCAAAGTATATCACAAAGAATGGAAGGAATTTTGTGATTGAAAATCAATTCTAAAAATAGATATTTAGATGATATGACAACATCCATTATGACAAATTCATTGTAAATAATTAAGTGTTGTGTCAGTTAACAATTAAAAGGAGCCTCCCCTTTCATTGAGGAGATGTTTTATCTCATGACACTATGGCTGAAATCACCATTTTACTACCATTGTGTCAATGACAAAATATTTACCCAACATTTTTTTGTGACTCCATTGGGGAACAAACATATAACTAAGCTCTACACTCTTTTAGTTCATATAAGATCAGTACCTTATTATTTTTTATTATTTTACTATAGTTAATTTCATTTCTTTCTAAGTAATTTCACATTATAGTGAAACAAAGCTACACTCATGGTAGAAGGGCAGTGGGACTCATTGATCCAATATTTGAGTTGTTTCAAGAACAAAACTTCAATATTTTGCCATCACGTGCAAGGTCACCTCTTCAGCTTACAAGAAATTTTCCACCTATAAATACAAGATCTCCTATACCAGGAGAAGCTTCCAACATTCATAGAGTTTTGCCTATTTTGCCTTTTCAAAGGTTTGTCATACCTCCATATAATTGACAAAGAATGGAATTTCAAGGTCCATGGGGGACTTCTTTTGGTCCATTGAATTTGGCACCACCATCTCATGAACTACCTCGTGGCTCATAGCAAAAAATTCTTAAGTTTTATGGTGATGGCAAGCAACATATGGATGAACATATTGTTGCATTCCAAATTTCATGTGGATTTCTTGGAGTGGAACATGAAGATGTTTTTTAAGGTTATTTCTAGAAACACTCCAAGTCATTAATACTGATTGGTTATATCATCTTGCATTTGGTACTATCACTAATTGAACTATGCTCAAGACTAAGTTTGAGGTAAGATTCAAGCCTACAAAAGATGATCATGCTTTGTTGGCTCAACTTACACAAATGAATAAAGAAGCACATGATCCTATACATGAGTTTGTGGCAAAGTTTAATAATTTGAGGAATAGGATTCCAGTAGTTGCTCAACCTACACCTGATAATATGAAGTGTTTATTCATCAATTTTTAATTAATTTAAGTGATTTTTGTTTTACGAAGAGTAGCCCCAATTGATCTTAATGTCACTCAAAGTTTGGCCACTAAAATAAAAGATGATTTGATTCTAGCAGGGAAGGTGAGAAATAATTCTATTAATTATAGAGGGTAGCCTTCTACAAATTCACCTTCTCTTAGCACTACGGATCCCATGGTTCAAAAGCTAGCAAATGAGTTGGTTGTACTTAAGAAGAAAATGTCTCAAGGCATGTATTTTCCTTCACACAACGATGTTCCAAGAATAACATATCCAAATGCTTTGAATTATTTTAATAACACTATTAGAAATTAGAATAAAAATAAGCTTCCTCCACCATAAGTAAGGATTGCACTAGAGGCACCACCATATAATACAATAGTTAATTATTTGGAACCTAAGAATGATGATGTTCTAGAGCTAGAATATATTCGTGAAGATGATGACAATCCCTTTATAGGAGATGAATAGGGAGAAGCTGGCGACTTTGATATCAGGTTTTTAAACTTTGAAGAAGAGGAAGTTAAACAAGAGAATGACACACATTGTGAGTCTTATGTCATCTTTACCCATTCTCAAAGTTAGCTGAATAAAAAAAAAGGTTGATAAAACAAAATCCAAAGATGAACCATAAAAGGAGGTTACAATTGCCAAAAGAGGAATTCCTTTGCCAATTTAACTAAAGGATAGGGTGGTTGATAAACAAGTAAGTACTCCTCATTATTCTACCTCTTCTCCTTCAACATCTAGACCTAGTACCCAAAAGTTGAATCCTAAAAATTAAAATGTTTGTCTTCCTCAACTTCCCCATATCTAGATTTTGATATCATTGATCATGCCAAGAAGACTAAAATCCAATTGTCAAAGGTAGAGTACTTCCAATCAAATCTTGATCAATTTAAAAGGTTGGAGAAATTTGTAAAAATCAAAGGGATCAATTCTGATCAGACTTCAGCTAAGAGTACACCAACTGACCCTAAGCTAAAACCAAAGCAAAATAATTTTGTTATAACTCCTACATCTAAGTCTATAAAAATATAACCTTTATATATTTCCTTATTTATCAATGGTTATAAGCTCAATAATTGTGTTATTGAATCAGGTGCTTCTAATTATGTGATGCCTACCAAGGTGGCTACTACCTTGGGGTCAACCTTGACAAAGACTTTTGGCCATTGCTTCTCAATGGAAACCAAACAAGTACCTCTCATAGGCCAAATCAAGGATGCATAATTTGCATTTGCTACATTTTCAGAGAAAAAGATCAAAATGACAGTTCTAGTGGTTGATGTTCTAGCCTCATATGGATTTCTATTGGGATGTAACTTTTGTAAAGATGTTGGAGGAGAAATCAATATGGATTGGTCTGAGACTAGGATACCTATTAAGGGTATTATGCAAAAACTTCACCCAGAGAAGCAAGCAAAGTATACTATAACAAAGACTAAAGACCCAAAATCCTATATTCTTTTTGAAACTTCTGGAATGGGTATATATTTCTTGATTACAGATGAAGATCCAATATCTTTAAATGATATTTAAAAAAAAAGATAAGAAATAGAAGAGTTTCCCTCTTCAAATGAAGAGATTTTAGATTTTGACACTATTAAGGTTGAGAGTTCAAATGATGTTTGGACTTTAAAATTTGATAAAAATTACTCTTCAACTAGATCTAGAGTTTGGATAGTTCTCATATGCCCAAAAGGAAAAGTCTTCCCTTTCTCTTTTAAGTTACAATTTGATAATACTAATAATACTACCAAGTATGAGGCCTTGTTGTTAGGAATGGAAGTTGCACGAAAGAAAGGAATCAAAAATATTCATGCGTAAGGTGATGTTAAGTTAATCATTTGCCACGTTAGGAATCTATATCAAACAAAGAATGAAAGACTAAGGCATTATCACAATTGAGTTTAGGATTGCATGAAAAGTTTTGATGCATTCAATATATCAGTGGTTCCAAGAGAATACAATGATAGAGCTGATTCATTGGCTATTTTAACCACTCTCCTAATTCCTCACAAATATTTTCAAGGAAACAAGTATACCATGAAGTTGGTTTTTTGACTTGGTATTCCTAAAAATGTTAATCATTGGTAGGTTTTCAATAATGATGATCAAGTAATCTCATTCATGGAGAAGGTGGAAAATTTTAGTGAGTTTTATTTTTAAGAAAGTGATTCCACTCCTCAAGAATCAATTTCTAAAATTAATGAGGAAACTAGGAAAGAAATCTTGCACTTAAAAGGGAATAAGATTCCTAAAGGGTTGGTATCTTTGGAAAGAATTTTTGATAAGAATGATTGATTCATCAAATGTCAACAATCAGAATTTGATTCATCTACAAAAATTGAACAAGTTAATATAGGAATAGAGAGTGACCCCAAAATGATAAATATTGGGAAATGTTGTTCATCAAAGGAAAAAGAAAAATTGTTGGCTCTTCTATGTCAGTACATTGATGTATTATCATATTCATATGTTGATCTAAAATCTTTTTGACCTAAGGAAGTGAAACATGATATTCCTCTCAAGACAGGATCTCAGCCTCACAAGCGAACATAGTGGCAGTATAACCCCAAAATATTAGGTACCATCCTCACTAAAATTTAAAAGATGTTCAATGCTCGCATTATATTTCCCATACATCACTCCACAAGGGTAGGAAATATTGTTCCTATGTGGAAAAAGAATAGATAGATTTGCATTTGTGTTGAATTCTAAAATTTTAATCAATTATCACTTAAGGATAATTACCCACTCCCAGTAGTGGATCAAGTATTGCAAACTATGACTAGTTTAGATATGTTTTCTATGCTAGATGGTTTCTTAGGATATAATCAAGTGGAGGTTCATGATGAAGATCAACATAAGATAACCTTCACTACTCCATGGGGCACTTTTGCATATCATAGAATGCCTTTTAGATTGATCAATGCTAGTGCTACCTTCTAGAGGGATATGGGCTTGGATTTTTGAGATATATTTGGTAATTTTATTATGGTTTATCTATATGACCTAACTATTTTATCAAAAAAGCATCAACATCATTATGACCATTTACAACAAGTGCTTGAGAGATGCCATGAGCATGGGATATCCCTTAATCCTAAGAAATCCTTATTTGGGGTTACAGAAGGTAAGCTCCTTGGACACATTGTATCCAAGGAAGGGATCAATATTGATCCTAAATGAGTCAAGTTAATTAAAAATATTACTTTACCATCAAGTAAGAAGTAAGAGCATTCCTTCTTTAGAAAGGTTAATTTTTTGTAGAGATTTGTTCCTGATTTTGATGAGAAGACATGCCATAGTTTCAATATGATGAAAGGAAAATCCATTCTCTATTGAAATGTGGAAGGAAGAAATGTTTTTCATAAAATTAAAGAAGTCATTACACTTTCTCCTATCTTAGTTTGCCGTGATTATACCAAGAACTTCATTATGTATAGTTATGCTTCTGAGCATACCTTATCTGCCATCTTGGTACAACCAAATGAAGAGGGGATTGAATCTCTTATAGCATTCATGAGCTACCCTTTAAAGGATCATGATCTCAAATATTCATCCATGGAAAACATGCATATGTTGTCGTGAAAGTAGTTAATCATTTTATATATTACATCCTCAATTCTCACACCATTGTACTAGTACCAAATTCTATTTTCAAATCTATTTTGAATCAACAAGAGTTTGGAGGCAAAAGAGGTAATTTGATTGATAAAATCCAAGAATATGATATGGAGATCAAGACTACAAAACTTGTATATGGAAAAGGTTTGTGTCAACTCATGGCAGAGACTAATTCAGAAGAAGCACCTAACAATGAAGAAGACATAGAGGAAGATATTCCCATAGTCTTACTCTTAAGTACAATGAATGAATGGTATTCTAACATTGCTCATTTTCTCACATATGGGGAATGTCTAGAACATTTGTTTCACAAAGAGAAGAGGACAATCAAGCTCAAGGCTAAAAATTTCATCCTTTGGGACAATGGTTTGTACAAACAAAACACTGATGGAATTTTCTACAATGTGTAGATAAGGCATAACAAGGAAAGTTTTTGGAATATTTCCATGATTTGTCTTGTGGTGGACATTTTTCAGCCCTGATCATAGTTCACAAGATCTTATAGGATAGTTATGATTTGCCAACACTTTTTCAAGATGCATATGCTTGGGTACGTAAATTCAAGAAGTACCAACAATTTATGTGGAAACCTAAGTTAACAGCCTTGCCTCTAAAGTTGGTATTAATTGAAGAACCTTTTAGGAAATGAGTTATTGATTTCATTGGTGCAATGAACCCATTGTCAAGTGTAGGTGATAGTTATGTTCTCATGACTATAGATTACTTCACCAAATGGGTGAAGGTAATTCTAACCAAACATGTAACTTCAGAGTTTATTTACAATTTCCTCAAAGAGAATATCATCATAAGGTTTGGTGTGCCAAATAAAGTTGTAACTGATAATGCTACCTATTTCACATCCCAGGAGATGACTCGGTTTTATTTTGAATATGGGATCATTTTGTCTCATACTTCAGACTACTTCCCTCAAGGAAATGGTCAAGGTAAGTTGAGTAAAAGAATTTGGTGACTATCATCAATAAGTTGGTAGAAGATAATCAGAGAATGTGGTAGAAAGAATTATATGATGCATTATGGGCTGATTGTATCACCCCTAAATGAGTGATTTGTATGTCTCCTTTCCAACTTTTTTATGGATTGAATTGCATAAATACCCATGACATTAGAGTTTCCTACTCTCAGATTGGCTAGGGAAACTGAAGATGAAACATTTAAAAGTTATTTAGACAAGCATATTATGTACCTTGCTGAGATAGAGGCGCAATGTATAAAGGTAGTGGACTATATTTCAAAATATTAAAGTCATGTTAAAAAACTTTTTGACAAGAAAGCTAAATCATGAGAATTCCAAGTTGGGGATCTATTCCTTTTGTGGGATAGAAAAAGAGAGCCAAAAGGAATGCATGTAAAATTTGATTCTTTGTGGAGGGGTCCTTTTCTCATTCATCAACTCAATGGAGAATGCAGTTTCTTCTAGCATACCTGGATGGAACACTACTACTATTGCCCAACAATGGGCAACATCTGAAGCTTTTCACTCAGTGAAGTTCTAAATAAGTTTGTACATTTTGTAAATATCTATATATTATTATTTATTTTTGTTTTAGTCTATTCTATTGCTTGACTCCATGGCACAATGGAGAAAGGCACTTAGAGTTCTAGGATTATATTTCCTTCAAGTGTTTCAAAGAATACTTGAAGGAAATTCCCCAATCAGAGCCAGCTATTATCCTTGAATTTAGTAGGTTCAATTCATGGGATAACCCTAATAGAACATGTTCATCTCATATCCCATGAGCTCTAAGCTCTAAAAATAAGGCTAATCATAGCCTCTTTGTGCTTGTTTTTCCTTAAAAAGTTAGTATTTGAAGGAAGTTTTTCATTCTGTGCAATTCAAAGAATTTTCTTTGAACTACACCAAGTCTAATTTATGAAAATTAGATAATTTTGTTCAGATGACACCTCCAGGTATAGAGTTAGATAAATTCTCCATCACTACATGTGCAAATTCATAGAAATTCCTTGACTTTGCACCTAGGCCCACCAACATGTTAGTAATTAATGTTGCATTAATTACTTACTTTTATATATTTAACTCATGTAATTTTATTTTTACCATTTGTCTTCATTGTTTTTGAGCATGAGTGCACCCTCAGTCATCATTCTTAAGCTTGATTACACTTTACTTTATCACCCTCAAGTTTGTTGATTTGATCAATTTTATGCCCTAGGATTTTCCATCTTGTTGTTTTCATGGTGTCTCAAGTAAGTCTCTATTTTACTTATTGTTTTCACTAGTTTATTTCTTTCTTTCTCTTCCTAGGGTTTTTATTATTATTGTCTTGGGCCTTTCCTCAAATTTCCAAGACCCTAACTCTCTTGGTACATTTTGGAGATAATTCTTTGAGATGTACCAAGAAACATTTTCCCATCACCTTTCTGGTGCACTATGGAGAAAATTCTCGAGAGTGCACTTTCACCTTTTCGATGCACTTCAAAGAATTTTCTCCAAAGTGCACATTATACACCTTTTCGATTTACTTTGGAGAATTTTCTTCAAAGTACACGTGGTTCGGTGCACTTCAAAAAAAATATATGAAATGCGCATTTACCCTCTTTGGTGTAGTTCAGAGAATTTTTTTTTAACAACACCAAAAACTACATCTAATGTAGTTCATGAAAAATTATCTGAATTACACCAAAGTTTCTAGAATTGTGTAGTTTTTTCCTGCTTCTACAACTTTCCCAAAAATGATGGAAAATACTAACTTTGGAGAATTAAAAATTCTCTTTTATAAATACTTGATCAATGATAGAAGATTCTCTAGCTAAATGGATAATGAAGTATAAATTTTAGGGTGTGTTACCAACATCTACAGTGGACTCAAATATAGATCAGATTGGAGATACAGAGATTGGTCATGTTGACATGGCCAAGTTAATACAAATGTTAGGCATAGATCCTATTGCTCCACATATTCAACCTAATATTAATAGTGAGATACACCTAGTAGTTTCATTTTCTATGTTAGCTCAAGATCCAAAGTTTTTCTTAACTACTACTCACTTTGATAAAGAAACTAGGTTAGTCAAGGATGCTTGTGGAAAAGTGGTAATTCAAATGGATACTAAATACTTTGATAAAGTTTTTCATCTTTTGGACATTAAATAATTATTAGATATAAGTGTGGCAATAGCCCAAGAATATTATGACAAGAATCTCAAGAATTGCAAGAGACACATTAATGCAAATTGGTTGAAGACACCAAGGCATTCAATTGCAAGATGGCCAAAAAGTGAATTTATGGAAGAAATAGGAGATTTAATCACTCTCTTAAGTAGGGTCAAAGGTCTTCACACATCAAATATATTTCAAGAATGGATGTATCACTACATTTTTATCATTAAGAAAAATAAGTAAAGAATTTATTGGGAAAGTCAGATTAGTGATGACATATGCCACCAACTTTCTGAAGTAAGTTTTTATCTCAAGTTATATATGACTTCTTATCTAGTATATGTCATAGCCTACATGAGGAATTTTTTAGGATTGACCAGTGTTGGTGAAAGGAAGAAAGTTCCTATTTTTTAGTATTATCCATAGTAAAGCCTCAAAGAGCATTAAACATTTCAGAAGAGTTAATGATTCTTTCTTATACCAATTCATTTATATTTTTGAATAGGAATTGGAGAAGAAAAGGGTTTTAGATCAAGTGTGGGCAATAGTGAATAGGATTGGTTATATTTTCCCTTAGTTCCCAACTTTCACCTACATCAAGGTAGGAGGATTTAATGAACAACCTTACATGTTACCTAGGTACCCAAGTGATAAATTGATTTTAATGGAGATGTGCAGACAAATGATGACCATACACAAGAAGCAATCATATGCACATAAAAGAGGATTCAAGTTTCTTATAAGCATTGGATGGTACACCATTTCAACTACTCCCAAGGCTAAGATAATGGAAATTGAAATGTAATGGATCACCCTTAAAGGGTACAAGAGTAGAAAATATTTTGATTATAGAATGATGAAGGAAAAGATGAAAGGTAATTATGTCCATAAGCACAATATTTATGATATCTAGGTAGAATGTATAACTGAAGAAGATGTAAGGAGACTTGATTACAATCACCTCACTGCTGATCAAATTGAAGAGCTATAATTAGCTAACATTCCAGTTGATCTCTTTGATGATGAAAATATATTGGATCCTTCGTATAAAGGATATCACGTTTCTTTTACTCTTGTTCTTTCAATACAATGGTATATAAAAGAATACACATCTATCAGAGAAAGATTTCAACCCATCTTTGTAAGAACTAATGCCTAGTTGGAATCTAAAGGTATTAAATTAAAATATTTCAAGATAGGGTCAGAAGAAGAATATCATGAAGACACTACACAAAAACATGAGGAATTGATGATGAAGAATAAATATGAGGCCTCCACATCCACTCAAAACCCAAGATTTGTAATCATGAGTAAAGGAAAGAAGAAAGACAAAGTAGCTAGTGTTGAAAAGAGTGTTCAAATAGATACACAAGAGAAACCACATGTGAGTGAGGCACCACCTCAATAAATAATTTTACAACCTCCAGTTCAGTAATCTCTACAACTTGAATCCACACAATCAAAATTTCCTACGATTGAAACCCCCCAATCAATAGTTTCTCAGGTGACATTCTCTGTAGTTCCTTCCATTATTATATTTGTACCAATTTTTTTTGTTCCATCTCAAGCTACTCTTTTGGCTCCACCTTCTCCTCCTAGTGCCACACTCTTTCAAGTCCCTTCCCAAGGCACTCTAGATCAAGTTTTTGATTATTTGTCTAATTTACCCAATCCTACAAAATCATTGTGATCCCTAACCAATCTATACTTCACTCAATAAGATATAGACAAATTCATGCCCACATCTTCTACTAAAATGACAACTCAAGCTCCTATCAACCTAGTGTCAAAAATATAATCAAACCCAAAAGTAACATTCATGCCAACCCAAACCCCAAAAATAATAACCACTATCCCATTGGTGTCAACTATGCTATCAAATACCTCTGCTATTCTACTTTCCATTACACTTACTTCACAAACCATTATTCCTCCTCAAAAATCATAATCCTTGGTTTCTTCTACTCAAGAAGATTCATCTCCTCTTCTTCCATGGATAATTTATCAAACACCTAAGATAAATAAATAGGTTGTTTCACCTAATGATTTTTATCTTGGTCAACTTGTCCTAGTAAAGCCTAAAAAAACAAAGAAGACTAAAAGTATGTGAAGGGTAATTTTTGAATCTGGGCATAAGTATGCTAAAGTTGCAGTCTCTCCTGAACATAAAAACATTGAATATATTCAAATGATCGAATATGTAAAGGGATAAATAGATCTTGGGAAACAAACTCATAAAAGCACCAAAGGAAGATTTATGAGCAACATTGGCATCTTTGATCAAAATATATGATAAAGAAAAGAAGATCAAAGATCAACTCAAAGTATAAGTAGAATACTTGACCTCTATTTTACTAAAAATCACCCAACCTTATGAATATGTTGATCCTATCATTAATGAAAAAAATGAAAAGGCAATTCAATAGGAAGATAAAATTAGATCTTAAGGTCAAGCAGTCAATGCCTAGATTATGAGATTAATAACACAGGGTACTCAATGGTTGCACTCTATTATTGAATTTTTGAAGAACCTGAGTAAATTAAAAATGGAAATTTAGCAAACCATTAAGGTACTAACTCAAAATTTGAAATTGACTGAAAAGGATATTGATAAATGGACTCAACTACACAAATTCAAACTGGAGCTTTTGGTTGAGGAAAAGGTCATTCCAAATAGGAAAATGTTTATTGAATATAGGGAAGTTATGAAGAAAAAAGAGGAAGTTCTCAAGAATCTAGTTAAAGATCTCAAAGAAGCTAAAGATATGTGTGATAATAAGATGTTAGATATTATAGAGAAAATTGGAGAGCTTCCCTACCAAGTTAGAAATAACTCTTAGGAATTTCTCTCTATGGAGATTGTTATTCAAGAATTTACTTCTTTACTCCAAAAAAAGACTAAAATAGGTACTTTCACACTAGACTCCATCGACAAATTAATTAAATTTCAAGTCATTTTGGATAAATTACAAATAATCATGGAAAAAATCAAGGATTTACCAATTAACTTAGAAGATTCTATCACAAGGGTATTTATCATCTCCAAGAGTACATCCAGTCCAGACAATGATGAAGTCCAAGCTATTTTGAAGAGATATGAGGAGTTTTTAGAGAAGAATAAAAATGAATAAATTCTTGTGTCTAAGGACACTTAGTTTATTTTTGTAACTTTTCATGTGTAATTTTGTTTGGTGCATTTTGCACGTAGGGAAAGTGCACAGTCCTAAGTCAAATTGGACTCTGTCAATGAATAAGTCAATGTATTTATGTTTTTCTTATTTTTTTTCATAGATCCTCTCTATAAATAATAGGATTCTCTTTGTAAAAGGAGGACCAATTACTATAGAGGGGAAATTCTACGGAATTGAGAAATAATTTTGAAACTTTGTGTTCATATTGTAAATCTTAAATTCTATTCAATATAATAAAATCAAGTGATCTTTCAATATTTGTGTTGAGATAAACTTGTGGTGTGTTGGATATGTTCTTATGTCTTTTCCATTACACTTTATTATGAGTTGATTGAATTGTGGTATAAAATTTCTATAAGACAGAAGGTGTTAGGAAGCTGATTTTGGAGTCTTTGAGCTACTTTTTAGTTTCTGGGTTTGTGGTCATCATTGAAGGTGAATTACTGAGGAGACTTTAAGCTATAAGTTATTCTTCTTTGATAATTTTAATATTTTTTATAAATAAGGTGAATACTTTGGGCTACAATTTATTCTATCTTTTAAGTTTACTCTACTGGTACTATTCTTATTAATCTTTTGGCTAACAAATCTGAATATCGATTATATTTGGTTCATCAAATAATCTTAGATTTTCATATTATATCACAAATAATGGAAGGAATTTTGTGATTGAACATCAATTCTAAAAAAATAGAATTGGATGATATGACAACACCCATTATGATAAATTCATTGTAAATAAGTGTAAATAATTAAGTGGTGTGCTAGTTAAAAATAAAAGGGATCCTTCCCTTTCATTGAGGAGAGATTTTATCTCATCACACTGTGGATAAAATCACCATTTTTATACCATTGTGTCAGTGAAAAAATATTCACTCAATAATTACTTCATCCGTATGGATGTCCAACCAGATGGAAGAAATTGATTTCTAAGAAAAACCATGAACTTTCTCAAAAATCTAAAAACAACCCATTTTATATCTCAAAAAAACCAAAAAATATATGCAAAAATATTTTTCATCAAAGGCCTTTTGACATGATTTTTGAGGTAGATTAATAAAATGCCTCTAAGGTTAAAAATGGTGACCAAGACAGAAGAAAAACTAGCAATGGTGAATGCAAGAGGATCTTACCAAGGGAATAAATGCATGAAGCTAGAAGAAAGGCTCTGATACCATGAAATATTCTACCAAGATATATGAATAGCATTCAAGAAATAATGTTGATTTCTTATAGAGGCAGCTTAAAAAATAAGCGATTCTAAAAAAAGAAAAAATGTTTGCATTAATCAATTAACCTTCCAAAAAGGAAAAGTG
Organism: Torreya grandis; assembly: GCA_037957365.1. Classification (NCBI taxonomy): domain Eukaryota; kingdom Viridiplantae; phylum Streptophyta; class Pinopsida; order Cupressales; family Taxaceae; genus Torreya; species Torreya grandis. Next base: position 753,190 of record JARHVA010000004.1, on the reverse strand, counting down.
GGGCACATATAGAGAAAATTAGGGAAACATGAGGAAGCCCCTAATTTTCCTAATTAAATAATTACATTAAAATATAGTTATTTTATGGACCCTTTATAACTAACCTAATAAATCTTAAATAACATAGATTAGCCATACGACCGTGTAAGCAAAACCCAATGTGAAAAAGCACTACACTAATAATTTTGATTATTCTTGTATTTAGTATGTTTTATGTCTATTATTAGGAATTAATATATATGAATATTTTGTTTATATTTATATTAACCAAATTTCATATTTCGGGTACTAAGTAGTGAGATGAACTTCACTAGCTTACTAGCATCATCAATGCCATATGAGGGTAATCCAATCAAGTGGTGAATGAATTTGACTAATCCTAGAGATCAATAATTATTAAAAAAATTGGCCAAAGTATATTTAGTTAGATATTTTTATTTTATATGTATGATTTACATGTTTTTATGATATAATGTTAGAACATATTTCTTAATGGTACACTTCATGTTCTTAAAAATCATACAACACACGGGTACTAGCTTGTCTCTTTGAGTTCCCACACCATCACTATCTACTCATCCATGAAGGGAGGGCCATTTCCTGATGGGGGATTGTATGAGGGGACCTATGGTTTGTGGTTGGTGTGGAAAAGCTCTCAAATGATGCTATCCCTCCCCACAACAACACCTCTTTGGAGACTACTCTTTGATTTTGGGAAACTCATACTCCATGGAGCCTTGTATCTTTTATTTTTTATTATATTTATTATTATTAAAATGTTATCCTTGATGAAATGTAATTATTTACTTATTTTACATCAATAATAGTGGTTGTATGTTTGTACCAACTATGGCTAAAATTCTATAATTACTTTCTATATTCAGTTATGTTTTGTTTCATATGACGCTACTGATCAGTAACAAGTAGATGTTACATGTGTATTTTATATTTGACATAATTAGAGTGTTTTATTTAGAACACTAATTAGATTATAGTGGTGAAATTTAATGAAAGAATATAATTATCAATTTTTTTAAAACATATTATTCTAAGTAGATCCTAGTGGGGATGTACAATGTTGACAAGTGCTTTATCATGGAACTGGGAGTGCCATTTGTCATGGTTTAATATCTCCATTTGGAAATTTATGATTTTATGAGGTTTCATGTATATTCAAGTATTACAAGTATATGTGGTAATGCAAGGTTTTAAAAAGTGTTAGGAGGTGTTTCATAAAAATTTATTTTGTGCATGACATGCATTGGTGTTGTATCGTGATAGCCACATAGAGTGTGTGGAGGTTGTGTTGCAGAGAACACATAGTTTAACAAAATGATATTAAGATTGATCACCCAAAATTTGGTGTAGGGTGAGCTACCCCTTAACCCCACTATGGATAATCTCTTTACACTTACATGTTGAATGTCTATTAGGTGAAGTGCAAAATGTGGTATTTAGAGCTATAACATATTTCTTGGAAATGTGTAGGAGGTGAACAATGCTAGGAGCTACACAATGGTGTTTGAAGCATAGTGGTTGTATTTTAAATTGTGAAAATCATATCTTAGAACCATGTAAGGGGTGCATAATCCAAGGGGTTTCATGGAGTTGATCTAAGTGTAGAGTTACATGAAGATGCTTCAGTGACCAAGTCACTCAAAGAAAGAATAAGTTTTTAATTTAACTACATACAGATCAAACTATTTTTGGTCTCTTAGATGTAATTTCACTTATTTTTTATAGTGTGTTTATATATATTGATGAGGTCAATATTTTAGGTCTAAAATAATCTTATAGATGGTATAAATTTAATGTCATGTGGCATTACAAACCATTTTTGGTCTCCTATACATAATTTTATGTCTTTTGTTACTCTGATAGGCATAACATATAATGGTAGCCAAGGGTGGTGGTGGTGAATTTTAATAGTGTGAGATGTTATTTAAAATTTACCACTTTAATTTTAATGTCCATTTAACCCTCATAGGGAATTTTTTATTCTTTTTTAGAGAAGGCAATCAAAATGACACAATATCTTGGGCATATGATGGAATTTGGAGCTAATTTTTTCTCTCATAAATATTTTTTCAAGATTGACACAATGGTGTAACTATATTGAGGAAATCTATCACCAGTTAACAATCTATCACCAATTAGTAATAAATTTATGAATAATTTGATAATGTTGTCAATCAATGTGAAACCCTTCAATGGGTGAAACTATGTGACAAATCTAAGATATGCACTTAGATATTGATACATCTCAACTTTATACAAAAAAAAATTAAGATATATGTACTAGTAAGTAGTTAATTTATATGAGATTATTGACATTGGAGAGCACTATTGAAAGATCTAAAGGATGATAAAATCTTCAATATCAAAATCAACTCACAATAGATATGGAGGGAGTCCAACCCATTTGAAGAAGTATCTACCTACATCATTATCCAAGATAGAATGTAAAGTATCATGCATGACCAATGGAGTTGTGAAAGGGAGGATATACCATCCAAACTCTTCAAGACATCTTTCAAGGATGCATACAAGAGTTATGAAGGATAAATATCTCCTAATAAAGCATCATTCAAAGATGGCATTGCCAAAAATAATGTTGAGCTAAAAAAATAAGGATATTTTATTGGATCCCCAAAAAATATTAGATCTAGTAATGTTCCCCTTCCCTCTTATAATAAAATTTTTAATATTGAAAATGCCTCTTCTCCCATCTCATTTTGTCTATATAGTGAAGTGATCTCTAATTTTTCTTCTATGCTTAGTGAGCAAGGTTTAATTTTTAGGTTCAATGGGTTTTGACCCAATCTTCCTATCTTGAGTGAATGGATAAGAAAAAGTTGGTATTTTTTCATCTCCATAGACTTAAATATTTACAATTACACCAAAGGATTTTTCATATGGTTTTTGTAGAACTGACAAACTCAAGTTTAATTTATAATAAGGGGTCTTAGGTTTACACGGACCCTAGGATTTCCATGAAGCCATGCTTCTCAAATTTAGATCCTTTGGTTGAAACCATTTATTATGATCATGTATAGTTGAGGCTATAAAATTTTCCTTTACATTTTTTGATGCCTTCAACCCTATAACACATTGGTAATGCTAATTAAAAATTCATTGTTGTTAATCTATAAACAATGAGTAAGTTCAAGATAATGTGATCCTAGATTTGTATATTTTTGGATGTTAGCATAAACCTACTTGTTAGGTTTTACTTAGTTTGGAGGGGTTATAATAGAACCCAAAATGATTGCATCTCCAAATTATTTAAACAAACGCAAGGAAAAAAAAAGATCCTTGACAAAAATTTGATGGGATTTATTGTCTATGAGCTTAGGAATAAGATTTTTTATTTAAAGTAACATGCAATTTTTTTTATGCATGCTTGTTTATCAGTAGTTAAACATGATTGATAATATTAAAAAAATGCATGATAAAATCAATATCATGAAAAAAAACGTGCATATTTCTTTTTCATTCATACATATTTGTTAGAGATAAACACGAATGGAAAAAGCAATATCATACTGAAAACAAGCATGTTCCATAGGATTTAAATATCATTTTTGTTTAGAATACATATGACCCTTTTGATGAGAGGAATATAATTATAAATAAAAGAAAAAAATAATGTAGAATCCCCTCTAATTTTGATAATATTATGGAGAATGATTGAAGCTCCAAATTATTGTAATAACAAGGGACAAAAAAGGATTTCAGTCATAAATTTGATGGGGTTTATTTTATATTATATTTAGAAAAGGATTTTGTTAATTTAATTAGACATGCATGTTTTCCCATGCATACTTTATTGTTATTGGTTAAACATGCTTCATATAATCTAGATCATGCAAAATAAAAACATACATATATTTTTTAAATTTGTACATACATGTTAGAGATAAACATGAATGGAAAAATAAATATCATAATAAAGCATGCATGTTCTTTTTATAATATATACAAATTTGGGACTATAAGTCAAAAATAATTGTAAGCATATTCAGGGGTTTTTTATTACATGTCAATAAAGTATTAAAAATTGTTACATGGTAACCCTTTTTGATAATATATTATTTAACCTTTATAAAAAATATAGTTAATTTATATATTTATGAGGTCAAACTTAGCTTAGTATTTTTTATGGTATTCTAATTATATGAGTTTAATTCATCTCAAGATAACATTCATGAATAATCATTACCCTAATGGGACTGGTTCAGATCTAAGTACGATTAATACAAAAATATAAGAATTGAACACAGAAAAATAATCATAGAGCAAAACTATATTGTATTCACCAGATATCTAAATAATACATAGGCTATTAAATAGCTAAGATGGTCTACCAACTTCATAAATAATAGGTAGGAAACTAAACACGTAACCCATTAATAGAGAAATAGGTACAACTAAAATATATTATTTCTATAAATAATATATTTTACTAACCTAATAATAAAAACTAATTACTAACTTACCATATGGTAAATACTATTTAGTTTATAGTAATTTACCTTATAACAAATATACAAATGTGAGCACTAACTTTAGGCTTTTCCTAACACTCCCTCCTTAGTGTGAACATGAGGAAGACATTATCCTATACCAAAACTCTCACCAAACTCGAATGATGGTTTTTCACTCAGTTAACCAACCAACCTACAAACATCATATGGTTTTACCCTCTATTTACCAATAACCTTCAAATAATTAATGATTTTACACTTGATTTACCAATAACCTACAAACAAAATATGATTTTACATGTGGTTAACCAAAAACCAAAAATATCTAGAAGGTTTTACAGGTTAACCAATAACCTACATAATGTTACAACATTCTTTTAGTCCTCATCACTATTTTTACCTCAAGGGGAAATATAGAAATGGAAGCTCACTTATTTCAATACTTGAATATGAATGTAATTATGTTCTTATTTTCACACACACAATGGAAAAATATGAAAATCACACCACACAAAATATGTCACCAAATCATCTAGGCCTCATCGTTGGTGACTAATGAGAGGCTTTGAAACCTCCAGCCTCTATTTCCTCCATCCTCTAGTAGGTTTGTTTCTCACTCAATAAAAGTGTCGATTAAGCTTAGATCCATGAATTTGTCAAGGAAAAATCCCCCCATAGTTTGGATGTCATGTACAAGTGATAATTCATCCATACACAAAATGAGATCTTTGATTTTGACATATTTTATTAACATAAAAATACTCTTAGTTTTAACACTCAACTCATTTTATTTTGATAATACTTAACATTGACTCAATGAAAAAATGACTTGACGACTTTTGATTTTAATAGTAAACTCAAAATTCGACACTATGAATTTTTTTAACTTAACCCTTTTGACATATTAAGTCGACATATTGAACTTAATAATAAAACTTTATAAATTACCTTATCGACTTGACAATTATTGAAAATGATGACCAAAAAATTTTGACTTTAGACTCTATATTGACTTTATTAAATAAAAGACACAAATACATATTATTGAAAATGCATTGTCAATAATATGACAATGACTATAAATGAAATTATATTTGTAATAACAATTTAATTACAAATCTACTTATTTAAATCTATAGACCAAACTTAAAATTTTTAAATGTATAAACTAAGTCATGACACAAAATGAAAATACACTAAACTTACGAGGAAGACAAAACCTCGCATCTAAATATTAAAATAATTACTTATCTTACTGGTAATTTAAAAAAACATAACATTTAATCACTAATTTGATAAATCACCACAGTGAATATTGAGTGCCGTGAAATAAGGGAAACATTTGATGCAAGCAACATGTGAAAGACTTTTATTTTTTGGATAGATAAATAAATCCCAATTAGTGTAGATGGTGTATTTGATGTTGGGTTTTCATGGAGACTTCAAATAAAATGCTCCTAAGTTAACATACATGAGTGGTTGTGGATGTTTTGCAGTCTTCAAACACCACTCTTTCTATGTACACAGATTGTTCAATGATTATGTAGTAATTTGATGATGTATAAATAAGACCATATCCAAAGTACACAATGAAAATGGTAATCACATCCACATGAGAGGATGATAGGTTAAAACATCAAGAATGAAATGTCGATGGAGTAGTTGATGAATGAAGTTTACAAGCCAGGTAGAAAATAGCAAAAGTTGTGGAGTGCAAATTTTATTGTGTTAAGGAAAATATTCCTACCAAGTATCATGTATCCAACTCTCATATGTAGTTGGCTTATTCTTTGCTACCTAGGATACTTGAATCTCCTTATGCATATTTGTCTCAACATTTTCTCTCTCTTTTTGATCAATGTGTTTTGTTGTATATTTTTGAAGTGAAAATCCATAAAGTTAAAACATACTCTTTCAATCTACTAAAATACATAATTTTAATATACACCAAACAGTAAATAAAAATGCACTAATATTTCTTCATCTGAATGCAATAACACTAGAAAATCAAGTCAAAGAGAAAATAAATGCACAAGACTCTCATGGAAAACACCTGCTCTAATACCAAATAATGGGACTGGTTCAAATCTAAGTATGATTAACACAAAAATAAAAGAGATGAACATAGATAAATAATCATAGAGAAAAACTATATTGTATTCACCACATATTTGAATGATACATATTCTATTAAATAGCCAAGATGGTCTACCAACTTTGTAAATAATAGGAAGGTAAACAAATAACTAACCTGTTAATAGAGATACATGTACAACTAGAATATATTGTTTCTATAAACAATATATTTTACTAATCTAATAATAAAAACCAATTACTAAGTTACCATATGGTAAACACTATTCAATAAATAGTAATTTAACTTACAGTAAATATACAAATGTGAGCACTAATATTAGGCTATTCTTAACATACCCTAATGACATTTTTACCATAAATTTTGATAATCATGAGGTAAAGGAACCTTAACACATAAGCACCTGAAAACATTTGTTAGTAGGAGGAAGAATGATGAATGTAATCCATTTCTTTGGGATTATATGTTCTCACGCTCTAACCTCTTTTCTCATTAGTAAGAGGTCTCTTTCCTACAAAACCATTCAAAACTTTCAAACACTTGAAGTTTGAAACTAGGTTATATAACTCCTTTAAATCTACCTCACATAATTTAATATCTAAGTTGGGCAGGCAAAAACCTCTTATTGGGTACAAGAGTGGCAAAAAATAGGTTTTATTAGGCACATGTAGGAACAATTTAGTGGTTATTCTATTCCTTATCTTAGTGAAATTTCTCAAGAATTCAAGATCACATATAGGTTGGATGTGAGATGAGTGGTAGCAAATGTTTGAGACTGAGATAAACTATGAGTTTAGGGAGATAGGGATGATTTGTGCATATACTTACAAATTATCTCCCTATAAATCATATACATATATACCTCCACACTCCTATTACTAAACTTAGGCTCAGATTTGTGGCATCTTGAATTAAGTACATAGCTTTGCATTAATGCATAGTGATGGCCCAACATTCCATAAAATTTTATGTATCTCTTCCTTTTCTATGCACCTTTCCAAAAACTTAGTTATTTTAAATAATAATTATGGTACCATGGTGAATTAATCCACGTATTCCCAAGATTACTACACTCATGCTTTACATCCCTTGCATCTTCTATAGTTCTGCATAAGCATTCAACAACACACTTATCCTTTGAAGTTTTGTGCACTTCATGTAGTAGTGTTCATAGCTACTATATCATTTCACAACACCTTGTTTCATTCACAACTTTAGTGATTTAACATAACACCTCGCTACTCCTACAACTTGCCTCAATATTTTACATCATCTTTTAGTTCTCTTGCATGTTGACCATCTTGCACATTACTTATTTGCATGCTAGTTGTCACCATAGATGTGCACAAGACCATTACACTTTAGCATTCACTATTCATCAATTAATTGTAAATTTTTTATATGTCACACTTATAACCTACACCATGTTAGAGTGTCTCTATAGCATTCCACATATTTCACCATAACTGTAACGTGATCAGGGAAGGTGGAATGAATCCCAATTATCTCTCTAGTAAGCATTATTAGTTGTAACTATCATCTTATTTTTGTATATGTTTTTTATATCCATTATTATGGACATCATATTAATAGATTATATATCACTCATTTGACACCATCTAGTTAGTTAGCCTATAATCTATGCATTTATCTACCTTAGGTTTAAGAGATCACCACATACTAGATAGGAGTTTGCTTTGATTTACTCTAGCATTCAAACACATTTATTATGTATTTTTTTTTGGATCTAGGTAATCAACAAGGACAAATTTATCTTCTAATGTAAGAGTTTAATCTTCTGGCCTTATTGTATATTATAACCATATGTACTTCCCTATTCTACATTTTGAATATAAGTTGCATTTTTGCATATCAATCTTCTGCTTATCTCAAATGTATTTGTATAGATTAGTAGGCTAATATTTACCTATTCATTCTACCATCCATTATTTTTTTCTAAGTGTGGCTTAGTTCACCATACATCTAATCCTAGGCACCACCATGTGAATCATTGGTATAAGAGCATATATCTTTCTTATGTCTATAAACATGTGAGCTCAATGAGAGAATGAAGTATTGTTAGCTAGTTTTGTTGCAACATATTTAAAATAATACCATAGAAAAAGTAAGATGTATTATGCAAAAAATCAATTGGAGATAGCCACAAATATTCAAAATCTTATGACAAACACCCTGTAAGCATAGTTCATTGAACATTTTAGCCACTTCCATGAATCGATAATGTAGCTTAACCCAATGTCTATGTCTCCCCTATTGTAGTAGTCTTAACATTTGTTATAGTAGTAGACCCCTTCAAAGTGAAAGTCAATATTGACATTCCCATGTTAAAATTAAAACTCATCATTGTAACATTAGATGCTTATATTCAATAGATCAAGATATATTTCTTAGTCAATCTACTCACCGATGCTATGAAGATCACTTTCATAGTTTTGAACATGTCCATTATGGTGGTTCACTCATGGGAAACTTTCCTATGTATCTAGGGACATGATATATTAATATATATGGGTTGATGGAGATGCTAACATGTGGCACACATCCCCCTTAGTTATTTATATGAGTCCAATATATTAGGATAATTGAGTAACTTGTGGAATTAGTGTATTGGGTAATGATCAGCCTACTAAGATTAATAGGTTACCCATTCATGGATAGTTATATATAGGTCTATATAAAGGAGATGATTATCATTTTAAAGGTATCAAGTAAGCATTGAGTCTTCTATTATAAGAGGATATTGGAGGTTGTCCCCTCAAAGAGAAATTATGGAGTTATTCTTCCTAAAAGAGTATTGTATGGTGTTGCTCTACCTTAAGGGTATTCTATTTCTATATTTATTTAGTATTTGGGTATCTTGGCCCACCAATATCTAATAGCTTATGTTGATCTACATTATATTTTACATTATTTTTAAATATTATAAGTTTGGATCATACCAAGTGGTGTCAGAGCTTCAATTTGGGCAATTATGTGGAGTGAAACAGTAGTTTTTTAGAATCATCAATATATTTCAATATGTTACAAATTTTTGAATAATGTTTTTACTAGATACAAATAATATTTTAATGAAGTATCAATAAAAAATAGAGTCTTTTTTATCAATTTTGAGGGAGTTATTCATATTTTAAGTTTTGTAATTATTTCATCATATCTTCTGAAATATAAGGAATTTTTTGGTGAAATTTTTCCTAATTTTGTACCATAATAGAGGAAAGATATTTTTTAAAAATAATATTTGTTTGATATGTTTGGAGTGAGTTATTGTAATTTTAGGGTTTCTATAATATATGCTCTATAAACCAAAATTTGTGGAAATTTTTTACAAAATTTTTACTAAAGTTCAAATAGCATAAGGTAAAGCTACAATACAAAATTTGGGACTATTTTGATTAGTTTTAAATGATATATTGACATTTTAGGGTTTCATGAACCTTACTTTTTTTTATGGGTCATGAAATTGAAATTATTTTTAAGGGGGATGATATTGATGTTAGATAATGGTGGCTCCTTTTTAAGGATAATAATACTCAAACAATCTTATGGTAAACATAATTATCTCTTTCTTTGTTTGGGCATTCATAATATTGGTTTAATCAGTTGAGCTTTGCACAAAAGTATTCTTCTTTGAAGAAATGGAAAATGTCTTCCTAGATTGATGGGATATAAAACAAAAAGAGGATGAAGAAGAGGAAGAAATTAATGATGGTAATGAAGAAGAGAATGAATGTACTGAAGAAGAAAAATTTGTGGAAGAAAATAATGATAATGAGGAAGAACATGCAAGGAAAGAAGAAAAAGAATTGAATGATAAGGGTTCACATAATTTGGCTCCAAAGAAATCCGAGTCAATTTTTCAATTTCAAGGATGCATTCAAAATAAGAAGGTTGTTGTATCCATAAACCCTACCAACAAAAATAACTTTATCAACATGAATGTGGCCAAGCATCTACATGTTCAAGCAAAGAATATCAAGGAGGTTCAAGTAGATGGTAAGAATATTCAAGGGTTTGAATATTTGAAACTTATTATGTAAAAATATGTTTTGCATTCAAATTTTTATAATTTGGATATGGATGATGTGGATATGGTTCTTATATATCCATGGTTAGAAACTTTGGGAACAATCAATATTAATATTCAAAATAAGTTCATGAAGTTTTGGTATAGGAAAAAGAAGGTCACTTTAAAGGATATCATAGTGGGCAAGGCACCAATAATAGTCAAGGTAGATCATGAGAATAAGATTGAAACAAGTGATGAAGAGCATGTGAAAGATTCATATAAATACATAGATGAATAAATAATAAAATCAAATCAAACCACTTCATCTACTCAAGATACAAAGGAACCACCAAAGCAAAAGCTAGAAGAGGTAGAATAAAACGTTGATAAGGTCAAAGTATCATAAAAAGTTGAGGTATATTGACACCCACATCATCATGAGAGGAAATAATCATGGAGCCATGTGAGAGAGTATCATAATAAAAATAAATTTAGATATTTAATAAATTAGAGTTCCATTAACTATGGCTATGCATGGAAGCCAAAGAATACCTACTATGGTCATGGATGGAATCAGAGTAGTATAATAGAATATGGTACATAAAATCACAAGAGGAATAATAATGCATGGACACCAAAGTAATAAAATTATGATCATGAATGAAATCAGAGGAGCACAAGGGAATTTGAAAACAATCTTAGAGAGATATCACCTGCCAGGATCACATATGGATGGCTAGATGATCAAGATTAGAGACAAGTGTGCAATGATTTGAAGTACACTTATTATTTGGTTTCTTCTTATGTTTTGGGGATGAAACATGTCAAGGAGGGAAGTAATGCTATGTATCTAAGGACATGATATATTAATGTATATGGGTTGATGGAGATGATGACATGTGGCACACATCCCCCTTAGTTAGTTATATGGGTCCAATATATTAAGATAATGGAGTGACTTGTGGACTTAGTGTATTGGGTAATGGTGGGCCTACATTGGGATTAATAAGTTACCCATCCATGGATAGTTAGATAAAGGTCTATATAAAGTATATGATTATCATTTTAAAGGTATCAAGTAAGCATTGATTCTTTTATTATAAGAGGATATTGGAAGTTGTCCCCTCAAAGAGGCATTATGGAGTTATTTCATCCTAAAGGAGTATTGTATGGTGTTGCCCTACCTTAAGGGTATTCTATTTCTGCATATAGTGAGTATTTGGGCATCTTGGCCCACTAATATCTATTATGTTGCATTTATCTATATTATATTCTGTATTGTTTCTAAATATTATAAGTACATATCATACCAAACTTTTAGTGCACAGTGCACACAAGATTATGTTCCAATTGAGTCTTGGAAGACTTTTGTTGACACATTGAAGGAGGAGTGCTATCATATCTATCACTTTGATATAATACATCAAGTTCTAACAATTTTACCAACATAAATAATAGTTAGTGAAGGATTACACCAATGAGATCCATGACTATATTATAAGCCTACACAAGAATTTGATTAAACAACATAAGGTGTTGAAGTACATCATTAAAATCTCATAGTAGCACTGTGTGAAGATGGAGTTCTTAACTTATGAATGTTTGAGGTAAGATCACTACAATTCTACCAAGATCAAATCCAAATCCAAGATGATGAAACATCTCACCTCTTCATCTAGTGGCATGTTCAAGAGCCAAACTATGCACAACTCCCCATCTCAGCCTTGTATGAATAAGTACAACACTACTCAAAAAGTAGAGCAACCTAAGAAGTTAGAAAAAAACTCAAAGGCTCTTATACTTTCTAACTCAAACAAATGAAATAAGAAACCAAATAAAAAGTGGTGTCATATTCATTTCTCATGTGCCTATTATGGCTATGAATGATGTGCACAATAATATTTGATTGTGTAATCTGCATCAAGTCATATTGAAACCATACGTGACACTTATCTAAATAGTTCTTGTCTAAGAACCAATGCCATTACACTAGACACTTCAAATGAAATGTGAGTGTCTCTTCCACACAAAATTTTGGGTCAAAGTATAATTTATCCATGTCATCATTGATAGTGGGAGTCAAAAGAACATCATTTTTTTAGATGCAGTTCAATGCATGTGATTCAATAGCTCACACTTCCTACTTGTTGACGCTGGAAAGTGCACCCAGCGGCAGGAACACGGATTCCTGCCCTCTCCCCGCAACATGGAAACCCCTCTCTCGCCTGTGGGACGGCGAAGCAGGAGAGGAGAGTCTCTAGATATGGGCTAGTTCCCTCTGATGTATCTTGTTTGTTTCAGGGAATGCAAAAATATAGATATATAGGTATACACTTGGGGGGGGTGAAAAGAGAGAGAAAAGCTTGAAAACAAACAGCCTACTCTAAAAGAGGTGATACACCAAAAACAGGTGACCTTCCCACATCCACTCTCAGAATCAGACAAAAACATACATACACTCAGATCTGGCAGAAAAGACCAGGTCTCTAGGTTGACAGGGAGGTTCTTATGGAAAGCACAAGAAACAGGGACTCACCAAGGTGCTGAGAAACACACACTGTAAGTGACCTCACCTGTTCAATACCTCTGAAACAGAACTCTACTCCTGGCAGCAGCAGACAGTGGCGCTTCGTAGATCACAGGGTTGCTGGTGTTGAACCTGTGAGAGCATCAAGAGACAATGACTGGACACAGATTAACATTCAATACATACACTGATAGATCCATCCAAATAGAGGTAAAAACTGTATTTTATTGATTCAGGTGGGAAATTTGGAGAGCAATGCTCTTTACAAAAGTCAGGAAGATTTTTAGAAAATGACTAAGTCCTTGTATTTATAGCAGAAGAGCCAAGAGAAGTCTCATTGAAAAGTGTGAAAAACACTATTAATGACGTCACAAGTCTGCCAAGACCATGCTGGTTGCCTCATTTTGCGTGCTGGTCTTCTCCTTTGGCGGCTGGGCGGGTTTCTTCTTGTGCACTGCAGGGGAATTTTGCCGCCCTTATAGTGGGCGGTGATTTTGCCGCCCTTTGCATGAACTTCATGTAGGAATACCTGCCGACGTCGGCCGATAAGCTGCCGACGGCGGCAATATTACCGACATCGGTTAAATTAGGCTGCCGACGTCGGTACAGTTATACTCTGCGCGGCAATTTCCCTTTCCCCGCCATGGGGCGGGGTTTTCCATTTCACCGCCATGGGGCGGGGGTTTTCATTTTGCCGCCATGGGCGGGATTTTTCGTTTCACCGCCATGGGCGGGCTTTTTCATTTCACCGCCATGGGCGGGCTTTTCTGGTTTTTTGTGCCTGCCCTTGTTCTGCCGACGTCGGCGATTCTGCCGACGTCGGTCTCTGTAAGGTGCCGACGACGGCAATATTGCCGACGTCAGCCGATGTCTTTGATTTTCTTCATGTTGTGGGTGGTGAAATCGCCGCCCTCTGCATTTTCTCTGTAGACGGGCTCATTTTACCCGCCCTTGTAGTGGGCGGCGATTCTGCCGCCCTCTGCATTTTTCCTGCCTCTTTTTTTGACTAAGTGTCGAACACTTTGTTTTTTCCCCTTCTTCTCTTGCGGACGTCTGAAGGCTCTGTCCTTTGCTGCCTATTCCCTGCAACGGCGCTGTCAAAACCTGAAAGTGGACCTTGCAACCTGAAATGACTGGGCCTGTGAAGCAGGTGTAGGAGGTGACCGAGATTTTGCCTGAGGGGCAAAATTGGGTCAACAAATTGGCGACTCACGGGGGAAGCATGCCTGCTATGCTTAGAACCCAGTTGCCTTACATATCCATTGGGTGCAGAGTCGGGTGGTGACTTTGAAGCGAGTTCACAACAACTTTGAAGATTCCAAAATCAAAAATACAAAAATTACCCCCACTGCCAAGGGAAACACACAAGACTAAAAACAACTAACTGTGCAAACTGCACTTAGGGAAAAACAGGGAAACAACTGAAAGCAAACTATTATATACAACTAGCCAGGAATGCTCGTATCCCTCCTGGATCAAAAGGAAAATTTCTCAAGTCCCCTTCCTGGTGAAGGGACTTATCATGACAGGCAAGTAGTTGAAAGAAAATGAGATTTGGTGACTTGCTCTTCCTGCCTGTCATCTGAGTTGGCTGGAAACTGAGGGGATCAAAATCGAACATGCCTCCAATATATACGTACTCTGATTGTTCTGAGAGGCCTGTTGGATGCTGGTCCTTGAAATTGGTGCTCTCCACCAAGAAATCAATGGCTGTCGATTTATCACCGTAAGCCTTCTGATCTGCACAATTCTTCTGCAATGTATCATGGTCTGATTCATCTCTTTCTACTTTGCTGAAAACTCTGTCAGACTCATCCTCTGCTTCTTTATGGTCTTCTTGAAGAAAGTTGACTGTGGTGATGTCTAAAAGGGGCTCACAAAATGATTGTTCGTCCCACAAGACTTCACTTTCTTGTCTAAAGCTCAGTTCTTCAAGGCATTCCTCCAAGAAGACGGACCTCTCCTTTTCCTCTTTGCTGATCAGGTTTTCTAGATTTTCAAAAACATTCTCCTGATCTTCCTCTTTTTTAGGCTCTTCAACATAGTTATCCTCATCAATACAGCAAGAAAGTTCATCAAACTGAGGGGAAGAGAGCTTACCATGCATTTGTTCCTCTTCGAATTGCTGGAACATCTGCATATACGCAAGGCCTGCATCTTCTCTACTGCTGATAAGGTCTTCACAAAGAGTGTCGATGATGATTTCTTCTTCGTTGTTGCTCATGACAACCTCTTGAAGGACTGCAGATTGGATCTTTTGTTCTTCACCTACCTCTTGCAAAATAGGGTCTTCCTTGAGAAGGGAGGAAGTGGAAAAAACATGTGGGAGAGGGGGCAGCCCTTGAGCTAGAATCGAATGATTCTCCTCCCTCCACTTGGTCAACACCTCATCAATATCAGGGGCGGCCTGATAACTCTCTTGGGAATGTGTAGGTGGGGTGTGTTCGGGCATGGAATGTGTTGTTTGGTCTGAACCGTCCACCACACATTGGCTGAGGGAATACTCTCTAGAATCCAACTCTGTAATTCTCCTACTCAGATTTTCTTGAAAAATATTTTCCTGGAGGCTGCCAGCATTATCATAGGCAGGCACAACTTCAGCTTCTTCAAGGTTTTGAGAAAAACCTTGCTTTTCTTCTTCTTTGCTGCCCGATGATTCCACTGTCTTCCCCCAATTTAGGGTCCCTGAATTTGAATCTTGCTCCTGTGAACAGGCAGCAAATTTGTTCTCCACGAGGTCCTGAGTTTCTTCTGCAAGGTCTGAAAAATTTAACTCTTTTTCAAGGAGAAGCTTCATCCTAGCCTCTAAGTCTTCAATCTGTCTGGCTAGGTTTTCTTGGAAGAGTCTTTCTTGGAGGTCACCAGCATGATCCTCTTCAAAGCTCTGAGCTGGTCCTTGACATTCTTTCCTCCAACTTGGAATTTGCACATCATGCTGGAAAACTTGGGGAGGCTGAGGAATGCAAGGAAAACACTGTTGGTGCATTTGAGGAGCTTCTAGAAGAGGGACGTGCTCGCTGGTAGTATTATTCTCAATGGGAGATTCCTGATTTGAGGAGTTGAAAAGGTTGATCTCCATGGGAGGTTGCTCTGATGCCCTCTGGTGTTGGAAGGCTAGGCATACGGGATTGGGAGGAGCAGTATTTGATGAGTTGGAGTGAGCAAGTGCAATTTGGTAAAATGGATTTGGTGTAAAAGAGGGGGTTTTCTTTAGGTTAGGAGGGGGTACACAAGGCTGGTTGCCTTAAATAGATGGATTTCTCCATTTTCTTACCTCCTTCTTCATGGACTATACGGCTTGTGCTTGCCTAAACAAGCACTCCTCTTTATACATCAGCTCCTGCTGATACTTGTGCTGCTCTTCCAATCTGTCAATTTCTTTTGTCTGCTTCTCAAATTTCAATGCCACCTCCCTTATAGTTGCAGGGCAACTAGGAGAGCTACTTGAGGGGATTCCATAAATATTTGAAGTCTGATCGATATTATATGAAGGAGAACAAAATCCATGATTTTTTGCAAAAGAATTATACATACAAGAAATAGATGATTCTTTTGATGGCACCAGGCTGCTTAACTAACGGATTTAACTCGGAGTCGCCAGATGCTGAAGAAATTGATTTGTTGTAACAGGACCAGCATCAGTCCTGAAACCTTATTGCGTTAAAAACTGACTGGTAAAATCACAGTCCCACCGGGTGTGCCAGAACTGTTGACGCTGGAAAGTGCACCCAATGGCAGGAACACGGATTCCTGCCCTCTCCCCGCAACATGGAAACCCCTCTCTCGCCTGTGGGATGGCGAAGCAGGAGAGGAGAGTCTCTAGATATGGGCTAGTTCCCTCTGATGTATCTTGTTTGTTTCAGGGAATGCAAAAATATAGATATATAGGTATACACTTGGGGGGGGTGAAAAGAGAGAGAAAAGCTTGAAAACAAACAGCCTACTCTAAAAGAGGTGATACACCAAAAATAGGTGACCTTCCCACATCCACTCTCAGAATCAGACAAAAACATACATACACTCAGATCTGGCAGAAAAGACCAGGTCTCTGGGTTGACAGGGAGGTTCTTATGGAAATCACAAGAAACAGGGACTCACCAAGGTGCTGAGAAACACACACTGTAAGTGACCTCACCTGTTCAATACCTCTGAAACAGAACTCTACTCCTGGCAGCAGCAGACAGTGGCGCTTCGTAGATCACAGGTTTGCTGGTGTTGAACCTGTGAGAGCATCAAGAGACAATGACTGGACACAGATTAACATTCAATACATACACTGATAGATCCATCCAAATAGAGGTAAAAACTGTATTTTATTGATTCAGGTGGGAAATTTGGAGAGCAATGCTCTTTACAAAAGTCAGGAAGATTTTTAGAAAATGACTAAGTCCTTGTATTTATAGCAGAAGAGCCAAGAGAAGTCTCATTGAAAAGTGTGAAAAACACTATTGATGACGTCACAAGTCTGCCAAGACCATGTTGGTTGCCTCATTTTGCGTGCTGGTCTTCTCCTTTGGCGGCTGGGTGGGTTTCTTCTTGTGCACTGCAGGGGAATTTTGCCGCCCTTATAGTGGGCGGTGATTTTGCCGCCCTTTGCATGAACTTCATGTAGGAATACCTGCCGACGTCAGCCGATAAGCTGCCAACGGCGGCAATATTGCCGACATCGGTTAAATTAGGCTGCCGACGTCGGTACAGTTATACTCTGCGCGGTAATTTCCCTTTCCCCGCCATGGGGCGGGGTTTTCCATTTCACCGCCATGGGGTGGGGGTTTTTATTTTGCCGCCATGGGCGGGCTTTTTCGTTTCACCGCCATGGGCGGGCTTTTTCATTTCACCGCCATGGGCGGGCTTTTCTGGTTTTTTGTGCCTGCCCTTGTTCTGTCGACGTCGGCGGTTCTGCCGACGTCGGTCTCTGTAAGGTGCCGACGACGGCAATATTGCTGACGTCGGCCGATGTCTTTGATTTTCTTCGTGTTGTGGGCGGTGAAATCGCCGCCCTCTGCATTTTCTCTGTAGACGGGCTCATTTTACCCGCCCTTGTAGTGGGCGGCGATTCTGCCGCCCTCTGCATTTTTCCTGCCTCTTTTTTTTGACTAAGTGTCAAACACTCTGTTTTTTCCCCTTCTTCTCTTGCAGACGTCTGAAGGCTCTGTCCTTTGCTGCCTATTCCCTGCAACGGCGCTGTCAAAACCTGAAAGTGGACCTTGCAACCTGAAATGACTGGGCCTGTGAAGCAGGTGTAGGAGGTGACCGAGATTTTGCCTGAGGGGCAAAATTGGGTCAACACTACTATTGCACGTCCTCACCTATACTCGCTCGGATGAATCTAGTCTATAAAAGATGCATAGGTCCTTCAACAATGTACGTTTCATTACACAGTAAATCCAATGGATGATAATGTCACTTGTGACATTGGACCTTTATAATTTTATGACATAATGCTAGGAAGACCCTAATTATTTTGATCTTGAGGGTACATATTAGGTAAATCCATAAAAATGGACTATTCATGTCAAAAACCATTTATTTAACCTCTTTTATTCATATCCTTTGGTAAAGGTCACATTGAACTTTGCCAAACATTACTACAAACTCATCTCACACACATAAAAGTGTGTGGTACTCATGGTCTATGTTGATACACCTACATGGGAAAGTAGTAAAGAATTGGTAGTACACACTATACAAACATATTTTTAGAAACAATAACTTGAAAAAGTAATGAATATGTATGATGAAGTCTTCACATAGCCTATAGGTCTTCTGATGCAGGAGCATCCTCACACTAGGAATGTATTTGTCATGTTTTTTTTTTTTGAGTTTAGTATGTCTAAGTGTATTAAGTGAGTTCCCTCCATTTTCTAGGTTTTAAAATTTTTAAATTTGGCTAAATATTCCTTAAGCCTGAAAAATCTAGTCTGTTGGGCAAATTATTTAGTAGTTTGAGTTTTCTTATGATAGAAGAACTATTTTATGCATTTTGGGGAGATTGTTGCGCATAGCCCAGGTTAGAACTAATTAGCTAAATTGAGAACATATGCTTTGTATGAGGATTTGCGTGTTAAAATAGGTGAGGCATATTTTTTGGTGTAGGAGGAAGGGGGGCATAGAAAAAGATCTGTAAAGCGCAGAACAACACTAGATATATGTTTCTTGTTATATTAATAAAACTGGTATTCTTTTGTTTGATGCAAGTCGATCCTGAGGTTATATGGAATTGGTTGGTTGTTTGTTGTGAGACGATTTTGGTGTTTCACAAATCGATGTTGTTAGCTATCTACTAGCTGTTACGCTGATTGATATGCAATACTATGCTGGGTTGCATCTGACTGCTGGATTGATATGCAATACTAATGTTTTGTTGATTGTATCTAGGTCGCATACCAATGCTGGGTCGCATCTGACTGCTAGGTCGCATTTGACTGCTGGGGTGTTCCAATGTATTAATTTCAATTTTGGTCATTTCAAAATATATGTATGCTGGGAGTCCCAATGTATTGAAGCTAAGCAAATGCTCTATGCTCAGGTGAGTCGCCGGTTACCATAATTAGTTGGATATGAGTTTTAATTGAAATTTTATACTTTCAATTTGAATTTAAACATACAAAATCTTGCCAGATAGGCCAGAACAGTGAATTACATCTTTAAATACAAAATTTTGTCTTGTTCAAGAAATTATGGGCTGTTAGCCTTATGTATCATGAGTAAACTATCCAAAAAGGAGAAGAATCTAGATGATGTTCTGTGTTTGAAGAAATAATTTGTCAAGAGATATATTTGATCCCTGTTTACAAGAGATTTCTGTTCTTCACTAAAATGTTTGTCCAAAATATCTAGTTAAGCCTGTTGGATAGATTGTCCTTGTTTCATCATTTGGTATCAGAGCCATTATGAAGGTGAACACAAAGCCAAAAATGGAGGTTCCAATGTATGAAGGTAATTTGAATGTAGAAGAATTACTTGATTGGATTAATGCATTAGACAAATACGTTGAGTATGAAGGAACTGAAGAAGATGATAAGAAAGTCAAGTATGCCATGACAAGGCTAAAAAGCCATGCATCCCTGTGGTGGGATGGAGTGCAAGAAGAAAGAAGAAGGAAAGGGAAGCCAAAGATTAGAAGCTGGGATAGAATGGTAGCAAAAATGAAAGGTAAGTTTATGTTTAAAGATTATCAAGCAAATCTTTTTAAGCAATTACAAAATTTGAAGCAAAAAGAGATGTCTGTAAAAGAATACACTGAAGAATTTTATAGGTTGACTATAAGATCAGGTCATATTGAGGATGACATAGAGAAGGTAACTAGATACACTAATGGTTTAAAATTTACCATTCAAGATGAGATTAGCCTTCTCATTCCTAAGACAGTTGAGGAGGCATATCAATTTGCCTTGAAAGCTGAGGAGAAGATTGCAAGAAAAAAAACATCCTTCTCAAGAGGAAGGGGCAGATCCATCATAGGTAGAGGATTTCAAGAGGTAGAAGACAGCTACAAACATCTCATGAAGAGGCTAGCAGCTCTCAAAGTTCAAGAGGCAGCTATACACCAAGAGGAAGAAGACCATACCAAGGATATCAAAGAGGAAGAGGAAGATTCATGGGCAAATGCTTTAAGTGCAACAAGTATGCAGGACACAGGGCATATGAGTGTCTAGAGAACCCTTCTACCAGCCATGAGAGGGGTGTACATATGACTCAAGGTGAATAAAAAAGTGAAGAAGTTACAACAGCTTATGAAGATACCCCAGAAGAAGGTGAGTCTCTTTTAATGAAAAGAATATTGTTAAAGCCAAATAAAGAAGTTGTAGAACCACCTCAAAGGAAAAATTTATTTAGAACCACATGTAAAAGTAAGGGGAAATGCTGCAAGGTCATCATAGATAGCGGAAATACTGACAATCTTGTGTCAACTGAGATGGTGGAGAAACTAGGCTTGAGGAAGGAGGTACATCCTACACCTTATCAAGTCTCTTGGCTACAAAAAGGACACAAACTCTTGGTAAGTGAACAATTTAAAGTAGATATTCAGATACGAACATATAAGGATCAGATTTTTTGTGATGTCATGCCCATGGATGTATGTCATATCTTGCTTGGAAGGCCTTGGCAATTTGACAGGAAGGCCATGCATGATGGAAGGCAGAATACATATATGTTTGAAAAGGATGGGATCAAGCATACACTCACACCATTGAAAGAAGAGGCTGCTGCTGTTGTAGGATAGAATTCCAAAGTATTGATAGTGAGTGGTAAAGAGTTTCTACATCAAATGAAGAAGGAAAAGGTAAACTTTGTTGTGATTGGTAAGCCAAGGAGTGTAGTCACTAATACTAAGTTGAATGAATTGCCATTAGAGATTTAAGATATGTTGAATGAGTAAATTGACATTGTGGTAGATGATTTACCTAATGAGTTACCACCATTGAGAAGTATTAGCCATCACATAGACTTGATTCCAGGAGCAAATCTTCCAAACAAGGCTGCTTATAGGTTGACACCAAAGGAAAATGAAGAGATTAAGCACCAAGTTCAAGAATTGTTAGACAAAGGATTGGTAAGAGAGAGTTTAAGTCCTTGTGATGTCCCCATAGTTTTGAGTCCTAAGAAGGATGGGAGTTGGAGAATGTGTACAGACTCCAGAGCAATCAACAAGATTATTATCAGGTATAGATTTCCATTGCCCAGAATTGATGATTTACTTGATTGTTTAAGTGGAGCTACATATTTCTCTAAGATAGAATTGAAAAGTGGTTACCATCAGATTAGGATAAGAGAAGGGGATGAATGGAAAACAGCCTTCAAGACCAATGATGGACTCTACGAGTGGTTAGTTATGCCATTTGGACTAACCAATGCACCAAGCACCTTCATGAGGCTGATGAATGAAGTGCTGAAGGAGTTCACTGGTAAGTTTGTGATAGTATATTTGGATGATATTTTTGTGTTTAGTCAAACTAAGGAAGATCATTTGAAGCATTTGAGGATGGTATTCAGTAAGCTACATGAAGAGAAATTGCTAATCAATGTTAAAAAGTGCAGTTTTATGAAAATAGAGTTGATATATTTGGGGTTTATGATTTCAAAAGAAGGATTGAAGATGGATAAGGAAAAGATTAAGGCTATAATTGAGTGGCCTACACCCAGGAGCACATATGAGGTAAGAATCTTTCACGGTTTGGTTAGCTTCTAGAGGAAATTCATAAGAAATTTTAGTGGGATTGTTGCTCCAATGATAGATACAATCAAAGGTGATAAAAGAATTTTTTGTTGGACTGAGGCTGCTGATAAGAGTTTTAGATTATCGAAAAATAAGGTAACTGAAGAACCAATCTTGACCTTGCCTGATTTTAATAAGCTTTTTCAAGTAGAATGTGATGCTAGTGGAGCTGCAATAGGCGTTGTTTTAAGCCAAGATGGGAAGCCTATAGCATACTCTAGTGAGAAGTTAAGTGATGCTAAGAAGAAGTACTTAGCTTATGATCAAGAATTCTATGCTCTTGTATAGGCTTTGAAGAAATGGAGGCACTATCTTTTGCCTAAAGAATTTGTTTTGTTCACTAACAATTATGCTTTACAATTCATTAGCAATCAAAATAAGTTGAATCAAAAGCATGTCAAATGGATTGAATTTTTACAAAGATTCACATTCACTATTAAGCACAAGAAAGGACAATCTAACAAGGTTGTAGATGCTATAAGCAGGAGAAATCTGATCATGCAGGAGTCTCAAGTAAGCATTGTGGGATTTGAAGATTTGAAGGAGCTATATAAGGAAGATCCAAACTTCAAGGAACCATATGAAGCTTGCATGAATCCAGTAGGGGTTGATAGAAGTCCTTGGATAGATTTCATGGTCCAAGAGGGTCTACTATTCAGAGGTAGCTAGCTTTTCATTCCCAAGAGTTCCATGAGAGAAAATTTGTTGAAGGAAAAGCATAGTGGCAGCTTATCAGGACATTTTGGGCAGAATAAGACATTAGCATAATTGAGTGCTCATTACTATTGGCCAGGTATGGGTACTGATGTTAAGAAATTTGTTAAAAGGTGTAAAACATGCCAATATGCCAAGGGAAGTAGTCAAAATGCAGGTTTGTACCAGCCACTACCCATTCCAAATAGACCTTGGGATTCAATAAGCATGGATTTTGTACTTGGTTTGCCAAGAACACAAAAAGGTCATGATTCCATATTTGTTGTGGTAGATAGGTTTTCAAAGATGGCTCATATTATTCCATGTTCAAAAACAAGTGATGCTACTCACATAGCTAATCTATTCTTTCAAGATGTTGTTAGATTACATGGGTTGCCTAGAAGCATTGTTTATGACAGGGATACCAAATTTGTTGGACACTTTTGGAGAACCTTATGGAATAAATTGGGAACACAATTGAGCTTCAGTTCAGCCTATCATCCCCAAACAGATGGCCAAATAGAGGTTGTCAATAGGAGCTTGGGCAACATCTTGAGAAGCTTGGTAAGTATGCATCCAAAACAATGGGATCTTGCACTTGCACAAGCTGAATTTGCCTATAATGATTCTCCTAACATAAGTACAGGATTGAGCCCATTTCAAATTATGTATGGAATGCATCCAAGAGGTGTGTATGAGTTAAGAAATCTAAGTAGCATGGAGACAAGGAGTGCTGATGCAGAAGAATTTGCCAATGCCATGCAAAATTTGCATGAACAGGTAAAGAAGAAGATTGAAGAAAACACCATCAAGTACAAGCTAAGGGCAGATCAAAAGAAAAGAGAGGTCAATTTCAGTATTAGAGACTTTGTTCTTGCTCACCTCAGAAAAGAGAGGTTCCCAAAAAGGGAATACAACAAGCTAAAGGTAAAGAAAATAGAACCATGCAAGGTAATAAGGAAGTTTTCAAATAATGCATATGAAATAGAATTGCCTAAGGGGATTGAAATCTCTCCAATCTTTAATGTTGCAGATATATATCCATACAAAGATGAAGGACAACCAGCCAATGAAACTGAAATAGGGGTAGATGAAGTTATCCAATGGGAGCAGCAACTACCAAAAGAAGTGCCAAAGGAGATTGAGAGCATTTTAGACAAAAAATGGTTAAAAAGGTAAGGGGCAAAGAATATTTCCGGTATCTAACTAAGTGTAAGAATCTACCAGCTGAAGATGCAACATGGTTGACTGCAAATGACATCCTTAAGCTGGGCACAAGCATAGAAGAACTACTGAAGAAAAACAAGTGAAGAATACTTCTTCTGCTCCTTGGAAGAATGATGCAGGAGCATCCTCACACTAGGAATGTATTTGTCATATTTTTTTTGTTGAGTTTAGTATGTCTAGGTGTATTAAGTGAGTTCCCTCCATTTTCTGGGTTTTAAAATTTTTAAATTTGGCTAAATATTCCTTGAGCCTGACAAATCTAATCTGTTGGGTGAATTATTCAGTAGTTTGAGTTTTCTTATGATAGAAGAACTGTTTTATGCATTTTGGGGAAATTGTTGTGCACATCCCAAGTTAAAACTAATTAGCTAAATTGAGAACATATGCTTTGTATGAGGATTTGCGTGTTAAAATAGGTGAGGCATATTTTTTGGTGTAGGAGGAAAGGGGGCGTAGAAAAAGATCTGTAAAGCATAGAACAACACCAGATATATGTTTCTTGTTATAGTAATAAAATTGGTATTCTTTTGTTTGATGCAAGTCGATCTTGAGGTTATATGGAATTGGCTGGTTGTTTGTTGTGAGATGATTCTGGTCTTTCACAAATCAATGTTGTTGGCTATCTGCTAGCTGTTACACTGATTGATACGCAATACTATGCTGGGTTGCATCCGACTGTTGGATTGATATGCAATACTAATGTTTTTTTGATTGCTCTGGGTCACATACCAATGTTGGGTCGCATCTGACCGCTGGGTTGCATCTGACTGCTGGGGCATTCCAATGTATTAATTTTAATTCTAGTCATTTCAAAATATATGTATGTTGGGCGTCCCAATGTATTGAAGCTAAGCAAATATTTTGTGCTCAGGTGAGTCGTCGGTTACCATAACTAGTTGGATATGAGTTTTAATTGAAATTTTATACTTTCAATTCGAATTTAAACATACAAAATCTTGCCAGATAGGCCAGAACAATGAATTGCATCTTTAAATACAAAATTTTGTCTTGTTTAAGAAATTATGGGTTGTTAGCCTTATGTATCATGAGTAAACTGTCCAAAAAGGAGAAGAATCTAGATGATGTTCTGTGTTTGAAGAAATAATTTGTCAAGAGATATATTTTATCCCTGTTTACAAGTGATTTTTGTTCTTCACTAAAATGTTTGTCCAAAATATCTAGTTAAGCCTGTTGGATAGATTGTCCTTGTTTCATCATCTTCCATTACATTTCATAATAAATCACTACATTAATTTGGTTCTTAGATTCTCAGTTTTGAATAAACCTATCTATTATGGATCACTTTGGGAGAATGATGAGGTCCAATACAGGAGCTCCTTAATCAAGGTAATATTAAGACTATTTATTATCCTTAAGATATTTTTATATTACTCACTTTTAATAAATATGGAACTTGGTGCTTATGCATAGACTATCGTGCACTCAAAAAAATCATGGTGAAAAATCAATATCGCCTTCCACAAATTGTCAACCTTCTAGACTAGCTCTAAGGCACTCAATAATTCACCATAAATTGAAAATTAAGGTTACCACCAAGTTTCAATTCATCTCAAAGATAACCTTTAATACACGAGAGGGATTGTATGAATGGATGGTTATTCCATTTAATTTAACTAATGCCCTAGCTATATTCATGTGATTGATGGATGATATATTTCATTCATTTTTTAACTCATTCAATATTATCTATTTGGATGACATACTTGCCTGTATAATAACTTGAGAAGAGAACCTAGAGCATGTCACTCCTATCCTTGACACTCTATACAAAAACAAATTTGTAAGCTAACTTGGCGAATTGTTCCTTTGATGTCACCAACATCCAGTACTTAGGGTAAATAATTGATAATAATGACATACATATATATATATAGAAGGTCAAGGTACTTCAACATTGGCCTACTCTACGCAAAAAGAGTGTTTTTGGACATACCAACTTCTATCATAGGTTTTTTCTCAAGTTATCTAAGTTCACATGGCCTCTTAGTCATATTATTTTTCCAAAGATACCTTAAGTTGGACACTTTCACAACAACACACTTTTGAGACTCTCAAACAATGCATGTTCTTGTAATGCCTAAAATTTCACACTCCTTTTGACTTCAAACCATTGCATCAGACTATGCACTCAATGCAATACTCATGCAACATAGACATTTTGTCACAGAACACTCAAAGACATTTAGTAGCATGATTCAATTGTATTTCACCTATGGGAAAAAATTGTATGCTATTTTTCAATAAGTCAAGCAATGGTGGCACTACATTTTGTGTAAAGAGATGATTATTCATTCTAATCATAATCTCCTTCAATTTCTATAGACACAAGGCAAGATAATGAATTCATACCACATGAAATGGATGACTCACATGAAATAATTCCATTTTTGTGATCAAGAAAAATAAGGGAAAGGCTAACAAGGTAACAAATTACCTTAGCCAACTATTGATTCACATGTTTATCATATTGTTGGATATGCATGGCTACAACTTCACAGATTGTGTATCACTATATTCATCTAAAAATAACTTTATATATTCCTACACCACACTTATAGATAGTAAACATATTCAAAATTTCTACGTACATGACAAGATTCTCTAAAATATTGGTAAATTTTGTGTACTTGATGATGCACCTTGTAAGGGACTCATTTGGAAGGTGCACTACATCAAGAACCAGGGCATTTCAACAATACAAAGACTCTAGACATAATGCAATCACATTTATTTTGGCCACATAGGTGTATAGACACGGAGTGCCACATTAATTCATGCATTCCTTATTGTATTACAAAGACTATAAATATGAAGGCATGATTCTACACACCTCTACCATTTTTATCTAGGCCATGGGAATCCATCAATAAAGATTTCATGAATAGATTTCCTATGATATAGCACCAACATGATGTGGTATTTATTGTAGTGGATAAGTTTTCAAATATGGTAGTGCATGTAGGAAGAACATTGATGTGGTTGGTAGTGCACAAGATTTTTTCAGCCATGCATGAGTTCAATTTTGACTCCCAACATCCATATTATCTAATTATGATTCTCACTTTGTGAGTCATTTTTGGAAAGCATTGTGGAATTTAATGGCTACATAGTTGGACTGGTCAATGATTTTTCATCCATTAACACATGATAAACATAAATTATCAACCACACACTTTTTCATATTCTTTACATGTAAAATTATTCACATGCTCACACTTGGGATGACAACCTTTTTTGCATACAACTACAACTAAAATCTTCATAGTTATATAAGGCATAGTCCATTCTTTACATACCTAAGGTTTCAAATTATATCACTTCTTGACATTGTCCATTGCACACCAGTCAATATTGAGTTACACACACAGAAAGGAAATCAAACAAATAAAATAAGTTTGTGTGCCACATATAATTTATTCATTAATAGGTTCAAC
Organism: Torreya grandis; assembly: GCA_037957365.1. Classification (NCBI taxonomy): domain Eukaryota; kingdom Viridiplantae; phylum Streptophyta; class Pinopsida; order Cupressales; family Taxaceae; genus Torreya; species Torreya grandis. The sequence goes on along the minus strand of JARHVA010000004.1, from coordinate 725,459 downwards.
AAATGTTTTCTCACTCATAAAAAAAATACAAAAGCATCATGACACACATCACACAATCATGCACTATAAGTTGGTGAAAAAGTCTAGCTAAACCTTTAGAATGAACATTTTAAATGTACACACCAAAATATCAAGCCTCTATGTTATGGTCTCTACATCATTATTTGCACAAATGGTGGGAACACTTTAATTTTGTATCTCCCCCCATACTTGGGCATGCACCTAATGTTCAATGTGGAGATTCTAAAGCCTTACTTTCCTCCACATGTTAAACCAATAGTGACATAACATCCTTCTGGATTTGATGTTGAAAAATTTTGTACAACAAATAAAGTCCAAATCATTGAATTGAAAAACACACACCTACTATAGACACCCCATTTTGGCCATAATTGTGTTCCAACTAGACTTCAAATTGATTTCTACCAAATAGTACAAATTAAGCCTAGGAATAACTAAATGTACCAATTTCATCCACACATCAAATATTAGTGCTTAGAATCATGTTGAGGCATCCCTATTTAAGGTATTATCCTATATGCAATAATAACCACTCACATATTCATCTCTAGTGAACTTGTGACCTGGTAAATGAACAGTTTGGCCTTTGGACCCATTAAGCGAGGCACTTAAAATTTTCTTAAAGTGTAAAAATGCTAAGTAAAATGAATTAACTAAGCAAATAAAATTAAATTATTAAGTGTAATTTACATGTGAAATTATTGAAAATGAATTTCATAAAGAACTCTGATAAAATTGAGGTCATGATGATGTCATCATCCTCAAAGTCAAGGAATTGAAAATATCTCCCTTAAATCCTTAAACTTAAAATTGAGAGCCATGATTAATAAATAGGATCTCTATCTCAAATATTAATTGCTTATACCCGCATTAACTCAACTAGATTTAAACTAAACTTAATCCTAGTCAACTCTAACCTAACTACACTTGGGTTAGAGTTAGTTTGAAAGGTTATAAATACAAGACCTCACACATTATTCAACAATCTCTTTTTGTGTAATGTTATTATGCAAAAATACATTTAAGGATCCTATTTATGTAATGTTATAATGTTAATTTGTTGAGAGAGAGAAGCATCAAATGTCATGTCCCCTTTTTAGTTGACATGTCCAGAGTTGATGGTGAGCCTATTATGCGACCCTCGTAGGCTGATGGGATGGATAGAGGGTCTTGATGGAGCTGGGCTTGGCTTTCGTTCGGGCTCTTTCAGACATGAATTAAGGGATATATTAATATTTGATTGATTTAATCAAATATTAATTATTTGGTCTAATTTTAATTAAATATTAATTAATTATTAATTATTAATATTTTGGTCTAATTTTAAGACCCTAATTCTAATTTAAGAAGCCCTAAGTCTAATTTAAGGAAGTCTAATTTTAGCAAGCACACCTTTAGAGGGTATAAGGGTTTCTCATTGGAGAGAGTTTGTATTCATGATTATTGATATTGATTCTTGTTAAGAAATTCTTCTTTGAAGACTGAGCCAAGGGTTCCAGGATTCCATTTGCATTGAAGAACGTCAACTCTTCATTGTGTGTAATTCAGAGGTTGTGAGAGATCAGCCGATCTATTGCCAAATTGAGAGATAACTTCATATAGAAGTTATCATAGGGGTTTACAAGTTTGAGAGATAACTTCATACATAAGCTATCACAAGGGTTCACAGGTATTTCTTTATTTTGGGTTTGATTCAATTATTATCCAGATATAGATCTTTTGTATTAGCCCATAGTTCTTCAGATCAAGATCAAGCTTACAGGTTGTGCTATATTGGTATCCGTACAAAGTCTGTACAGATCCATGAAAATCCATACGCATCAACGGAAAGATCAGACACTGATATTGGCAGGCAGAGACCTACAGAGACTGACATCGGCTGACCTCTCACTGATGTTGGCAGATTAACGACCCCAGTCAACCAACGATGGTAGTATAATTGACGTTGGCGACTGTGTTTTTAACACAGTAGGCCGAGACATACTAGATCCAAATTTCTTTCCCAGTTTGTGGAATACTTAGGCTATTAAGGCCGTACTTTCAATATTATTTGTAAACTTGATAGAGGACCTCTATTGTAAGCATATGAGCAAACAAATAAGAGATTATACTGTGAAATATTTATCTATTCAAAGATATTTTTCAGAAATATAGATATCAATTCAAAGCTTTTGTTTTGGTATCCGAAGGGATATTACAGTGGTATCAGAGCTAAATCCTACCATCCTGAAGGTTTGACAATCTTATGCAGCCACAAGAGTTGGGACCACACAAGTATAAAACGTGTAGTAGAGCCTTGGTTGAAGGTACACAGGTGTTAGATCAGCCACCGATCATCATGAGTGATAGACATGAAAGTAGCCCACCCAGGGGCCACAGGTATGATGTTGATCAAGACACCAAAGAATTCCATCGTGTTATGATGACAGCCAACGGTAGATGAATCAGACACTACAGGCACTTACTACTATGATAAGGAGGATGAACACACCTGATAGACAGAATGGGGAACAAGGAGATAATAGGAGTGCTACTGTTAATCAAAGACCACAGCTGACCCATTACAGGATCACTGATAGACCTACATGGCCTACATTTGTACAAGATGAACCAGAAGAGGCTCCAACAGAGGAGGAGGTAGGAGATTCCCCATTTGTAGATGTTTACCTCGCTGCAAATGATGAGTGGGACTTATTACCTCCTCATGTTCGAGAGAGGACATCCTTTGATCATTTTTTTAATTTGAGGAGAGAGCACTACAGATTGGTTAGACAAGACAGGAGACCTAGACACCAGAACAATGATCTAAAGCATGCTACAAGAAGGCTCACACTCACGATGTTCGACAGTAGTGGTAAGGTCATAGCGCAGGCCTAGATTAGTAAGTTAGAAACCTTTCTCAAATTGCATCTAATGACTGAGGAAGATGCAATTAGATATGCGACACTACATCTTGAGGGAGTAGCTCACGATTGGTGGCACCACGGGATGGTGACACTCCATCATGATCAGATCACATCTTATTAGGAGTTTGTGGATAGGTTGGTGGAGTGTTTTGATAGGAAGGACCCAGAATCCTATTTCAGAGAGATAGCTCAGTTGCGCCAGAGTGGGAGTCTAGAGGCATACATTGGTGACTTCCAGAAGTTATCAGTAATGGTTCCTGACATTTTAGAGAGGTGACTTGTAGTACTCTTCATGGAGGGATTAACAGAACCATTGAGAGGTTGGATCAAAGGCTTTGATCCTCCTTCATTATAGGTAGCTATGAAGAAGGCACGTAGCATGGAGATGGCAGCCCCATCTAGTAAATTTAACTCTATAGGTACTTCATCCAGGGACCATAAGTGCTCCAACGGAGATAGAGAGGGATTAGATTTTAACATAGATAAATTAGGTGTTAAAAATGATTCAAAGGCCACCCTAGCAGCACCACCGTTGGATAGAGAGGCTCTTAATGATCTACGTAGGAAGAAACTTTGCTTCTACTGCAAAGGTCCATATGATATCCATCATGATTGCCCTTTGAGGCCTAAGGGCAAAGCAAATCGTGTGATGTGGGCATATTATGAGGATGCAAAATCAAAAGATTCCAAATAACAAGATAGTTTTGAGGAGGCAGAGGCTTCAGAGCCTAAGGTAGAGCCAAATTTAGAGCTTCATATACAGGAGGCACGCCTATCTAGCATTCAGTCGGATGAGTCATTTAGACTCTGTGGAGTTTTGGCAGGATAGAAGGTCATCACCCTTCTTGATACAGGAGCCACACATAATTTTATAGATACTAGATTTGTGGAGAAGCGTGGACTCACTACCAAAGATTTCGAGGGCATTAAATTTAAGGTGGCCGATGGTCACACTCTTAGGTGTGAGCAGATGATTAGAGACCTCCCATTGCAATTGAACAACTATGAGTTCAATGCTGATTATTATGTGGTGAACATGGGGGACATAGACTTAGTCTTGGGTATGAAATGGCTTCATTCCCTTGAGGAAGTCACTCTTCATCTTAAGGACATGGAGGTTTGTTTTGATGTTGGTGGGAAGACACATATTCTTAAGGCTATACGGGGCAGCAACATCAAAAATATGTTTTTTCATCGGATGGAGAGACTCATACCACATGATATGGGAGAGTGCACTGTTGAGTGCACATTGGCACCAACACAGGGGAGACATGTGGATGAGATTTGTCTTGAGGTGAGTTCAGTTTAGGAGTTAGCACATGTGGTAGGGACTCAGCTTTCTGTTATAGGTGGGTCACATGTTGATGATGATACGAGTATGTCTAGCATTCACATTCTAGATTCAGATATTATTCAGGTGAGGAGTTCACTTGAGTTGCTAGTTGATTTCCATTCTTGGATTGGATGTTAGGATGGTACTAGGGATGATGTGATGCCATTGGATGAGAGTTGTGATGGACATGGCCTGGAGTTCGTGTTGATTGACAACAGCGGAGATCATGACTACATTTGGGATCCAAGTGGGAATTGATTGGTTTATCATTCAGCGATTGCTTGAGGGCAAGCAATTTCAGGAGGGGCGGATTGTCATGTCCCCTTTTTAGTTGACATGTCCAGAGTTGATGGTGAGCCTATTATGCGACCCTTGTAGGCTGATGGGATGGATAGAGGGTCTTGATGGAGCTGGGCTTGGCTTTCATTCGGGCTCTTTTAGACATGAATTAAGGGAGATATTAATATTTGATTGATTTAATCAAATATTAATTATTTGGTCTAATTTTAATTAAATATTAATTAATTATTAATATTTTGGTCTAATTTTAAGACCCTAATTCTAATTCAAGAAGCCCTAAGTCTAATTTAAGGAAGTCTAATTTTAGCAAGCACACCTTTGGAGGGTATAAGGGTTTCTCATGGGAGAGAGTTTGTATTCATGATTATTGATATTGATTCTTGTTAAGAAATTCTTCTGTGAAGACTAAGCCAAGGGTTCCAGAATTCCATTTGCATTAAAGAATGTCAACTCTTCATTGTGTGTGATTCAGAGGTTGTGAGAGATCAGCTGATCTATTACCAAATTGAGAGATAACTTCATACAAAAGTTATCACAGGGGTTTACAAGTTTGAGAGATAACTTCATACAGAAGCTATCACAAGGGTTCACAGGTATTTCTTTATTTTGGGTTTGATTCAATTATTATCCAAATATAGATCTTTTGTATTAGCCCATAGTTCTTCAGATCAGGATCAAGCTTACAGGTTGTGCTATATTGGCAGCCGTACAAAGTCTATACAGATCTGTGAAAATCTGTACGCATCAACGGAAAGATCAGACACCGACATCGGTAGGCAGAGACCTACAGAGACTGACATCGACCGACCTCTCACCGACGTCGACAGATTAATGACCCCAGTCGACCGACGATGGTAGTATAACCGACGTCGGTGACTGTGTTTTTGACATAGCAGGTCGAGACGTACCAAATCCATATTTCTTTCCCAGTTTGTGGAATACTCAGGCTATTAAGGTCATACTTTCAATATTATTTGTAAAATTGACAGAGGACCTCTATTGTAAGCATATGAGCAAACAAATAAGAGATTATACTGTGATTTATTTATCTATTTAAAGATATTTTTTAGAAATATAGATAGCAATTCAGAGCTTTTGTTTTGGTATCCGAAGGGATATTACATCAAATCCAATCCAAATCCAAAGCCAAATCCAAGCCCAACATTACCAAGGTGATAAGGAGAGATAATGCAAGGAGCACCATTGTCAAAGACTCTTTGAGCACAAGATCAAGCACATTCTAAGATGTTTGGCATACAAATATCTCTCTCAAGTAAGGTAAAAAAAGCTTTTTTTGTCTTCCATTGATAATTACTTGTATTATTCTCTTACTCCTTGAGTGTCTAGGCTTGAGGTGTTATCTTTATTATCATGGGTTTTTATCATATTAACACCATACTAACTCTCCTATTGGATTCCTATTGACCACATAATGGCACACCCGATGGGACCATGTACCCCACATTCATAAATGGAGCATCCTTGGACCTCCTTAGATCCAAAAGCATGCATTTTAAACCTTAATTTCTTGTTTTTTAGCTAACTTTTCCATGTTTGACTTTTAATTGTGAAACTATGAATTCATGACTACAAAACTACGAATTCAGTGAGTTAAAATATGGAATCATCAATAAAAATAGTGAAATCATCCTAAAAAATCACAAAATCAACTTTTTTTGGACTCAATTTTGTGAAACTATAAAATCAAGCTCAGAAACTATGAAATTGTTGATTGAAACTGTGAATTCATCCTTCAGTAAAAATGACTTTTCCTCTATTTTTGGTTAAACTGAGAAATTGTCTAACATTTGTGAAATCATCTATTTTATAAGCAAAATCATAATTTTTAGTAGTGAAATTGCATTTATGAGTAGCAAAATTACATTTATGGGTTTCAAAATTATTTTGATGGGTTGTGAAATCATTTTATAACTATGAAATCACTAGAAAATAGTGAAATCACAACTCTCTATGTTTTGTGTTTTGCAGGCTTTACCACAATTGCAAAATCATTTACCAGAGTTGTCAAATTATTTGTTTGAGTTGTGAAATCATTGAAACAAGTTGTTAAATCATTCTAGAACCATGAAATTGCTCACTATAAGTCTATGTTTCATTTAGGTTTTCTGATATTTTTATGCCTAAACATTTTTGTAGTTCACAGTTTACTATGTAACTAAAAAATCATTTAAAAGGGATTAAATTTGTGTTTTATTGAACTAAATTTCATAATTTTACCTTGGATTAAAGCATAAATTAATACACTAACCTTGTTTGCATAAAATTGAGCCAAGAAATAGGAATTTTAAGTGTTTTTGAATCAATTTTTCATTTTGTAAAATCTAATTTTACAACAAAGGTTAAAATTCATTCACATTTGGTTAAAGTGCTTAAAAATCACTTAAATTTTTATTTTTTAGCATTTCCAAGATTTTTACAAGTGTAAACATAGCCAAGGGACCAAAAATTGCAAACACATTTGAATTTGGTGTTAGCAAAAAGAATATAAATTTTTAGTTAGATCTCCTAAGGGATTTTTCAATTATTGTATGTTCTTTAGCTAGCTTCAATTGCTTAGATTATATTTTTTGATTTTTTCAAAAAGAAACTATAATATGTATGCTCTCCCCCATCCCCTTTAGGGAACTTGAGTGATGAAAAATGCTTAGTTTATTATCATTGTTTGTAAAAGGTTATGTCATAAATAATGGCATGTATGCTTTGTCTAAGCTCTAGTGACTTGGGTGATTCAAAATAGACCTATAAAGTCTTCCCATTTTCATTTATTTATTTTTATGTATTTGGCTTATGGGAGGGAATTCATTGCCTCTCCATGATTTCTTTAAGGTTGTGTTGACCTGGGGATTCATCTCCCAGCATCATACCAACCCCACTTCATGACGAGGTATACAAATTAGGGCACATGATACTAGGATTACTAGGGGTTGAGTGTCTAGCCTCTTAAATCCTAACAAAAACCCAAGTTAGGTCTTGCTAAACATCAAACTCCACTAAGTAGTACACAACTAGAGTCACTATGCAAAGGAATAGACCCTTTCATATTAAGTTAATAGGTATGAACTAAATTGATGTGCACCCTTGTGTTAGCCACATTTGGGACCATATAGTACATTTGAAACTTATAGATTTTTAGCCAAACCCACTTACCACAAGAATTTTTTCCAAATGCTGCATTATCCTCACTCTAATTTCATACCACATACCAATGCTTGAGAAATAGAGGGGGACATAAAAAATCTACCTACACTTGTACTTTAATTTTTAGATTAGCACTTAATTCATCACAAGTATTGGTATATTGGTGGAAACTTTGGTAGAAGCTATGCACACCCGTGTTGATTATAAGGATATGATGACCTATTTATGATTTTTTTATTTCCTTTGATTTACATGCATGTTTTTTATATTATAAATTATTTGTTTTTTCAAAATGAGTCATAAACATCACACATTTTTATCACACTTTCTCCCAAGAGGTGTTATTCTATCTGTTTGGTGTCACAATTTTTCCTTAGACTTTTTATCCAAAAAATATTTGTATATATTTCATTTATTTAAATAGGGTATCATTACACTCCCTATTTCATCCCAAGCATTTACCTTGGATTTTTTATTCCAAACCATTATCATACCTTTTTATTGAAGTAGTGTCATTATGTTGCTCATGTTATTCCAAAAATGTTGCCTTGTTTTAAACCATGTTCAAAGTCGCATGTACCTTTGGTCTAAAAATGTTGTCATTATGTCATCCCTTTGGGTTTAGGATGTTTTCCATTTGAAAAATCCAAATCTTTTAAACCAAGCTTAAAATTTGTCTTGTAAAGTTTAGATTCAAAATTGATCGGTATACACCTATGTCTTACTTAATTTTGGCTTGAGTGTTTGCCTATCACATTTAAATTATGTAATTTAGACTAATTTATTATTTTCTTTGAAGACCCCTTTTGCCTAGATCTAGGAGGTGGTCTATTTTCATTTGTCTCAAATTGATTTTTTGCCTTGAATTAAGTTCAAAACTCTCTTTTCATGTATAACTCTATGTGCAGTTAGTTTACATTGAATCCTTGATTATCACTTGGGCTTGAATGCTTTACTCATCACTCTTATTTTGATTACTTGAATTGAATTTCCGAATTAGATGTGGGCATGTGCCTAGAGTGAACATCTCATACCAAGGTCAATAATACATGTGCCAAGTTTGAGTCAAAGTATTTAAAATTATTTGTCTTAGTATTAATTACAAGTTTTTACCTCAACCTAATGTGTCTTAAAGTCTATATCTGTGCCTTCTTACCAAATACCTAGCATTTTCCTTACATTTTTCAAACCTAGTTTATTTCAAAATCTATATTTGTGCCTTCTTACCAAAGACCTGTCATTGACTTATAGTTTTAGACCTTTTTCATGCCTTTTTAAAGTCTATCTTTGTGTCTTCTTACCAAAAACCTAGAACTTTATCATTTTAAACCTAGATTAGATTTGTTTAAAATACTTTGCCAAAACCAAGATTCAAAGTTGCCTTTCCTTTGACCATTTGTGTGGAAGACCTTAGACTTTGGAGATATTTGGGACCAAGCCTAATGTTGAATATTTTGGAGAAGAGTTCCATTCAAGGCCAAGTTTAATTTTTTTACAACAATAGATCAAGTTTACCATATAGACCAAGTTTCAAGACATACCAAGCATCAACCAATCATTTTAAACCATGTTTCAAGTGTTTTGTGAATTTTAGACCTTTTTCTTAGTGAGACATTAGTCTTGGATTCAAATATGCCTCACTACACATGTAGTGGGACCATATAAAATCTAGATTACTAAAATGTATTCATTAATGATGCCTTTATTCAAGACCCATATGGAGATGACATAGTTTTTGAGATGGATCCATATCCTCCTTACACTACTCAATATGCATAACAAGGCCAAGATATGTTAGCACACTACCTAGTTAATACACATCCTTATCCAAGGAAAGAGAAAGAATAGATAGATCAATGCCTTGTTCATGTACGATATATTATTAAACAAGTCTAATAATAGCCTTACTTCATTACCATCCCATCAACCTATGACCCATAATTTTTTAATTGTCAATTTCTTAAATACAAGGATGAGGTTTTAGTTAGAGTCATAGAGGTAGGATCCAAGTTTCCAAAAGACTTTCCTCATAAAAATATACCTATTCTAGTTAGAGTGCCTTGAAATGTACCTTATACTAGACCCATCAAACATGCCTCTACTAGTTATCCTTAGGAACATATGCCAATTTCAAGCCAAGATCTAAATATGCTAACAAATGGAAAGGGCCTCATGGTAAACTAATTAATACAAATGTAGCAAGCCTATTAGACTTATCTTAATCTATCATATAATTTCAATTATATGGCCATATTGAATACCCAACTTATAGAGCTAACTCCTTCAACATGAGTGCCAGTTGAATCATTAGGTCATACTAATCTAGGTGTGGACCCATTTTATTAAAGTGATTTGGTAGGTGACATGTTTAATGTCCCATTTATTGAAGAAGTGGTTGTGGATTTTACTTAGGATCATGTGTTAGGTATAGTGGATAACACGTAAGTATCTTCTAATTCAAGCCAAGGTGGGTTAAATGCACCAAAAAATAATCCACAAATACAAGTTCCTATTTCCAATACTAAAAGTGGTTTGCAACAATAGGGGGAAGGAATGTTTGGTTTCCAACCATAGTAGGTTAATCCCACTCCTCAACTAGCTACTTCTTTAAGCACATAATAGCAGGGGATAAGTAATCATAGGCTAGCTAATGTTTAACCTTAACAAGTGATGAATGTTACCCTACCTCAAAAAGCAATGGTTAATATTTCATGGCCATAAACATAGACCAACTTACCACCTCAACTAAGGAAGAATATTATGCCACCTCAACAAGAGGAAAAAAAATGTTCCACCATAACAAATGTAGACCAATGTACCTCAATAGTCATAGATGTTGTCTATTCAACAATGGGTTCCTATTGATCAATGATGAATACCAAACACCCAAAAAGCATCTAGTTCACAATAAGAGTTTGTTCAAAAAATAAGTGATAACATCCAACAAGTATATATTAGGCAACCACTATTTTTTACCTAACATGTGTCACATATTTAAATATAGGGCCTTAGTCAACATCAAGTACCATTTATATAGCCAAGTTCAACTAGTCAACAATAAGTTCCTACTCAAACTCAGTAGGAATAGTACCTTCCAAAAATCCACATACTTCCATCACAACCTCAATTACCTCAGACCCAAATCTGTATTTTAAAACCAAACCATAATGTTTACCAATAATGTATGTAGTATCAACAGCCTAATCATAATGTAAAGAAGCATATTCCTAGTCTATTGATCCATCAAACCAACATTTTATATTACTCCATTCCCCCATTGTACCCTAGTCAAGGTAATCTAACTTATACTACCTATCCATAACCAAAACCAATTATGCCATCAAGTTTTTTATCCCAAGAACTACAGCAAATAAAAGATGCAATTACAACCATTCAGATAGGAAACCAGACTAAAAAGTTAAAATTGGATGACGTGTTCATACCTATTTAACATAGAGTATCTTCAAATACCATTTCCTCTAGGTTATGAGCCATCAAAATTTGATAATTATAAGGGTAAAGTCGACACAAGAGAGCATATAAAATATTTTTTTATCATTTTTTAGTTAGTGGCATATAGTAATATTTACCTACTTCTTCATTTTCCTTGAAGTCTAGCTAGACAAGCTTTGGAGTGGCTTCTTAAGTTGTGAAAGAACTCAATAGCCAACTTTGATGATATTTCAGATAATTTTATGAAAAAATTCTCCTACAATATCAAGCATGATATTTCAGTAGTTGATTTGAGTCAAGCCAAGAAAAAAGTTGGTGAGAGCTTTGTGAGTTACTTAAATGATAGAGAGAACTTGCTAGTCGCTTCACCCATAACCTACCAGATAACTAATTGGTAGCTTTATTTACCAAAATATGCACATCAAAATATATTATCACTTGGAGCTTTAGTGTGCTGACACATTCAAGGAGATCATTGGAAAAGGCATACAGATCAGAAATCCCCTTATCAACAAAGGGATTATCAAGTTGTCTTCTTCAAACTAGAACCAGAATAAAAACCAAAACCAAAATTTAGGCCCAAATCAAAACCCTAGCCCAATCCAAAAATAATCATTTTCACCTACTTAAGATAATAATTATGAAAAACCTAAGCCATACAACTACAACAAGAATGTTTTTGGTAATGGAATCACTGAGTCATGTCATGTTAAAATGGTGCAAACACCATCTACACATCCTCTCCCACAAATGTAACTTATTACACAAATTTAGCCTATCCATCAAGTCTATACTTCATCCTAGGCTAGCTCCTCAAATGTTACATCCACTACCTCTACAAACCCCACCTCCAAGAAGAAGACCCAATCCTAGAGTCTTTAACAACCTTGGTGGCCTATTGAAGTAGTGTTTCACAAATTAACTATGACCAATATGATTAGTTGGTTGATTCTAAAACACTTTCTTGAGGGAATACCTTATCTAGATTGGTATAAATAGCATGAGTTTTGTGAATACCATTGTGTTCATGGATATTTAATATATCATTGTGTGTAGTTTAAGCACCTCATTGACAATATGTTGGAAAATGGGTAGATCTAGTAAGATAATAGAGAATTTAATTCCTATCAAAGCTGAGCTATATACCAAAATCCTTTTCCACAACATAAAAATGGTAATCAACAATAGAAAAAACAAAGACCACAACAAAAAATAATAATAGCAGTAGTAACAACAATGTCAACCATAAAATGGACGAAACCAAGCCTAGAATGACCCTAATAAACAAAAAACTTATCACGTAGTTGTACATGACTAAAATAAACTTGTAGTTTGTATTGTAGGTGGTCATGTATCTACCATTATCATCAATCCTAGACCGAATGCCAATAGACCAAGACCATTACCTAATAATGCCAATCAACCTACCAATGTTGGTAATCCTTTCTTAACATGTGATCTTAGCCAAATGTAATAGCAAACAAGGATTACCATTTTACTACCCTATGTCAATAAACCTTAATTTCCCTATGATTGAAACCAAATGCATCAATAATTAGTAATTACCCTCTCTAGCCCATCTCTATCATTTCCTAGTTATGATGGTCCTATACCTAATTTGGATTATGCAATCACAACTTAGTGGTCTAAAATCACCATTCTGAGCCTACAAACCCCTACCAATGAGTTGATCCAACCCTCTATGTCAGCTAGGAGTAAGTTAATTACCACTATTAAGGAAAAGACTTATGATATTTTAGAACAACTCTAAAATACACCTGTACAAATTTTTATTCTGGATTTATTACGTACATCTACCATCCATAATAATATCCTTACTAAAATCCTAGGCCAAATCCCAAGTGCCAAATGATATTACACTAGACAAATTTTGAATTTTGGTTGGACACCTAGCCCTAGGCCAATAATTGACCTTTAACCAAAGTGATATGTCAACTCTTGATGCTCTTTATAATAACCCATTATACATTAAATTTGTTTTCACATGACACAAAATTAAATTTATCCTCATAAATAATGGATTGAGACTGAATATTGTGTCTCTAAAACTAATCAAGAGTTTGGGATATATAATAGATGACCTTCAACTAGATATTCTTATCATCAAGGCCTATGACAATGAAGAGTGATAATCACAAGGAACCATTAGTTTGTCAATTATCATTAGACCTTTGACCCATGATACACTTTTCATGTGTTAGACCTAAATTTATAATATAATTTGCTTTTGGGTTAATCATGGATATGTGAAATCCATGAAATTCCTTCAACATTACACTAGTGTATCAAGTTTTCTCACTCTAGGATGGAGGTAACTATCCATGGAGATTTATAGCCATATGAACACTGCAATCATTTAGAGGATGAATATGAAAGCTAAAATTACCATTTTGGTCTAGACCTGGTACCCAAGAAGGACAAAGACAAAGATATACTTGTTGAATTTCTAGAGGCCAATTGCATAGACCTTGATAGCCTTGCCTCAACTTCACATACGCCTCTTATCAAAATGTCTAATCATTTTACCATTTTAGACAATGGTCTAGGAGAGTATTTTTCCCATGATACATTCCATATATCCAAATTTACACAAAATCCCAAGACCTATGGAAGACCCAAAGCTAATCCAATTTGTATGGAATGGTGATGAAAGGGAAAAGGAAAACTTCATAGCCTAATGGAATTATTTTCACACTGGCCACCAGCCAAGAATAGGATCCACTTTCCAATGATGATTCCTAGTTATACAATGAAAAATTATCTAATTGTTACCAAAGTACAAAGTATCCCATCCATAATAGGATCATGGATAACCAAGATTATGAAGGTAGAGGCTTGGGAGCAAATCAACAGGGTACTATTGAGCCCATCTCTATGACTAAATACAAAGGAACTCATGGTATTAGATTTAAATTGTCTAAAAGTGACCACACACATCTTATTCTTGTTCCTACACCAATTAATAGTGATGACAATGTTGATAATGAAACAAAGTCCAATCATAAATATGCGAAGACCTTATCAGTACCAACTTATTCAACCCATATACTATTTGCACCATCATGATAGTAATCTGACATTATTTGCTTACCCTTTATCATCCTCAACTTATAGATTGGTACAAACAAGAACCCACAATACCTTTAGATGAGTTTGAGAATGATGAGGCCTTTTGTGATTTTATGGGCCTTAAATACAATGTTTTATTGGGAGACCACAATAAGGGTTCTCTATCAAACTGGATCTTGTACATTATTTCAAAGAGTGGGTGAAAACCCTTAGCCAAAAACAAAAGAATAAAACATTGAGGTCCCAAAGTGAAAACCTCTTTGAGGCACTTTTGGACCAAGGTAAAAGTAAATAAAAAGGCTAGTCTCTTGGTGAAAACCTATCTCAAGTGCCACTAGATAAGGGTGTTTACCCTTTTTTGAATGAATCTTGAGAGACCACCAATAGTGAATTTGATTTTGGGTTTGAGTTCAGTACAAAGGAACAACATGACTTTGACCAAGTTATCTAAGAATATCCTACAGTGTTTATTGCATGGTCCTTGCTACTATTAAGAGATTTAGATACATCCTACTTGGGAGAATTTGAAGAACCAGTCTGAATAAAGGATTTTGCCATTATTATCCAATTTATATCCTTACCAACTATTCTATAAGATGGCTTGACTCTCCTATTATAGGATACTATAGAAGTCAACATCAAGACTCTAGAGGACCAAAGTCAATAAAATTAGACACGTCCCTCACTGAGGAAGAACATGAATTTTCTATAGCCCTTTTGAGGGAGTTTGCTGACATATTTTCATGGTCTTATTCGAACATGCTAGGATTGGACCCCACCTTGGTTTTACACCATCTCATTGTACATCCTTATACCAAACCCATGAAGTAGAAACTACATAAGATGTATCTTTGTATTGTTGTGTTAGTTAAGAAAGAGTTAGAAAAACTCTTGGAAGAAAGATGCACCAGATCAATCAACTTTGTATAGTAGATATATAACATTATACGTATTAGTAAAAATCTAGAAGGGATTAGAATATACACTAATTTCAGATACATCAACATAACCTACCCAAAGGATGACTTTCCTTTACTAAATATTGACATGATAATTGACTCCAAGCTGGGTATGAAATGTTTTCCCTCATGGATGGATTTTTAAGATATAATTAGATCAAGATTACACTATAGGACCAACACAAAACAATATTCACCATTCCTTGAGGGACATTTTACTATCAAGTCATGTTGTTCAACCTCCAGAATGATGGGGCAACATACCAAAGGGATATGACTATTATATTCCATGACATGATGCATGATATTTTTAAAGACTATATCGATGATATATTTGGGTAAATATAAGACCCATGCAAATTATCCAACCATACTATGAAATATATTTGAAAGGTTTCATGAGTAAAAAGTTTGATTTAATCCCAAAAAGTGCATCTTTAGTGTTATTTCAGGTAATTATTAGGCTTTATTATCTTTCATCGAGGCATTGAAGTTGATCTTGATAAGGTAAAATCCATTACCAAGATGTTGCCACTTTCTACTTTGAAGTATATCTATAGTTTTTAGGAAAAAATCCAATCTATTAAATGCTTCATTTCATAGTTGATTGATAAAAGCCATCCTTTCATTCATTGATTGAATAAAGGTATTACGTTTATTTGAGATGTAGAATGTCAAAAATCCTTTGATCACCTAAATGAATACCTATCCAATCCACCTATTATATTACCATGAATGATAGGGAAGCCATTTCTATTATACTTATCTACCACTAATAATGCCTTGGGGGCACTGTTAACTCAACATGATGAATAGGAGAAGAAAATGCCATGTACTATCTAAGTTGTACACTAGTAGCGTATGAATATAACATATGCCAATAGAAAAGGATTGTTTAGATATGTCCTTTTCATCCCAAAAGCTACATCATTATATTCTTAAAAACAAGACCATAGTCATTGCCAATGTATATCCACTCAAGTATCTACTATCAAAAATAGCTTTGCAAGGCTGCATGGCTAAGTGGAGCATGCTTCTGAGTGAGTTTGAGATTGAGTATGTCAATCAAAAGGTCATTAAGGGATAAATACTTACATATTAGCTTGTTGAATCTCCCCTTTTAGACACTTAATCACTCACTTTTGCATTCCTAGATAATTCCATCATGACCATCATAGAAACACCACACGAGGAATAACACTATAAGTTGTATTTTGATGGGTCATTCACATCTCATGGATTGGGGGGGTGAATTGATATTTATTACACTAAAAGGGGATCTCATTCCCAAATAATTTTGTATCAACTTTCCTTTTACTAATAACATTTTTGAATAGGTAAAATTTGTTACAGGTCATCATCAATTAGTATAATATATTATTCAATATCTCTTGGTTCACGATGATTCTCAGCTAATCATCAATTAGGTTACAAACCAATTCTAGACAAAAGATGATAAGTTAATACCATACAAGGCCATGGTGGACATTCTTAAGCAATAGATTTCCCACATTAATTTTAAACACATACCTTGGTCTAATAACAAGATAACAGATGTCATGGCTACCATTGGTTCTTTGATCTGCAACACAGATAAGGCCAAAGACTATCAATTCCTCGTTGAACATCTTCTAGCACCCACTCATAAACCTTCAACTATTGAAAATATTTGTGATATTTATCCCAATTATATTTGGTATTTAGACTTATATAACTACCTTCACAACCAAATCCTTCCACCATAGCTTTCACAAAAATAAGAAAAAGCTTTTACACACCAAGCCTCTCAATATAACCTACTTGGCCCAACCCTTTACTATAGAATTTTGATGGAACATTGATTCATTGTTTGAATTTGACATAATTATCATTAGTGTTGAGGGAAGTTCACAAAGGATTTTTTGAAGCCGACACCAATAGGGTTATCCTTGGTAAAAATTTCCTACATACAGGTTATTATTGGCCAACCATAGAAGCAGATGTAGATGCTTATGTAAAAATATGTAACAAATGTTAGAGGCATGAAAATTTGATTCATGCTCTAGCCAAAACACTCAAACCAATGACTACACCATGGTTGTTTTCAATGTGGGGACTCGATCTCATAAGGAAAATTAACCCTACCTCCTCAGATGGACATAAACATATCTTTACCACTAATGAGTGTTTCACTAAGTGAGTTAAAGATATACCCTTCACTTATATGATTGGAAAACAAATTCATCTTCAACCATCTCATTTGCCACTATGGTACCCCATCTGATAATGGTGGATCATTTAAAATCAAGGATGTCAAAGCACTTTATGCTAAGTTTAACATTACCCTACTCTTTTCTATTACCCATAAGGTAATGGCTAAGTAGAGGCATATAACAAGACCAATGTCAATATTCTTAAGAATATTGTCAATGATGTTGGTCATGATAGGCACCTATAAATCTTTTGCACCCTCTATTCTTACTATAAAAATTACCATATTCCCTTGTCTATGGAACTAAGTCCATTCTTCCCATCAAGGTCAAGATTCCTTCTCTACATATCTCATTGAATCATATCCTTGATGATGAGGATTACAAAGTTGCTCATCTATAAGAGCTAGAGTTACTAGAAGAAAAAAGCATGGCCATTGTAAACAACCTTCACACATATTAGAAAGGTTATGTGGTCAATATAATAGGCATGTCAAGTATAAAGAGTTTTATCTTGGTGATCTTGTCCTCAAATAAAACCAGAAGAACACCATGACTAAGAAAAAGAAGAAATTCAAGTTCAATCCTAATTGAACAGGCCCTTATGTCATTATTGCTAATTATGGATCCGAAGCTTACAAGTTAGATACACAAGAATGAGATGAACTTGATGAGCCCATGAGCATACATCTCAAGCATTATTTCAATTGAGAGACCTGAAGTATAATCTATAAGGATCATTTATATCATACTATAATATCACCTTCCTTATAAGATATTGTATATCATTCCTTCCATACCTTCCTTATTGACTGAATATATTTTACCCTCCCTTCCCCACCCTTATTGACCTTATTTTTGATCCATTGGTTCTTTGAGCACCTTCAAAGAAGAGATTTAAATGACTTTTTAGTAGTTGATTCAATATTTCACAAAGAGGCAGTATCTTGGGGTAGTATGATAGTGGTTTGGCAATCGTATTTTTCATTGTTATCATGTTTTATCCCATTCCAAGTGCTACTACTTATAATCACCTTTGGAAAAATTAGTATCACTAACCCATGCCATTATTTCCTCATTATAGCCACCTTTGGGAAAATTAGGAACAACTCCATTTTATCCACATTACTTCATCACTATGCTATATTGTGACATTTGCCTAATTCCTAAAATTACTGCTACCTAATCAAATTATTCCACTATAAGGAGAAACTATAGTGACTTGAGGTCTCATTCAATAATATGTATGAAATACTTTATTTATGTTGAAGTCGATTTAGTCACCCCTTTTCCACACTCTCACGATTTTATAAGCAATTTAAGTTTGAATGCTCTTACCATTTTTTGAGCTAACCCATTCTATGTCTCAATATTCTCCATTGAGTTGAGATGCCTAAGAAACACAAAAACATGGATGTATGGATGACCATTCAAATTATATCCTTGCCACTCAAGACGTGCATCTCCTTGTTGGTAGGTATACTTGAAGCATTCTCATGGCTTTTGTCATGACCATTGCCATTTTCTTGTTCTATTTTTTGATGGTATTTCATCCCATTCCTAGGAGAACTAAATTTATCCCAAAGTTCACATTGAATCTTATGTCTATGAGACTATATAGGTAGTGTCCAATTGCCTAGTGCATCTAGAGTCAGCTCGTCCAATTTTGGTGATTGATTTTATTCACCATTATCTTGGATCATTCCTTCCTCTAGGTTTATCTCCACTGATGTTATTGCCATTTATGATTTATTTACACTATCATCATTTTACAAACTTATTCTCATTATTATCCTTAGATTTAATAAACATTATGAACCAATTTCATGTGTGAGCACTTGTCTATTATCTTTTAGTGTGGGTTTAGCCTAAACCATACTCTCCCACTCACACTGTTTGTTTGTTTTGATGCATTCATATTTGTGAGCATCATCCCCCTCTTTTCTTATACACTCATAATTATATGATACCATTCCCATATTCCTATACAAGTCAATCATGTTTTTTATTATCATTCACTTTCTTGTATACCATATCCTGAGAGAACTACATTTAGCCTAAATTTATGTTGGATATTGTGTTTATGGAAATATGTAGGCAGCATCCACTTGCCTAGTGCATCTGGAGTCAGCTCAACCACCCCTTCCTTTTTTTCCATTCCCCCAATTTTATTTTTGTGTGTGTTTTTGTTCCCTATAGCTTAAGGGAAATATTGTGAGTATTTATTTCGTACATTGTTATACATGCATCATTGTGATTTAGCTTAGGGGTCACACTATCACCAATAGTAATACCTCTATTACACATGCATGAATAATTTGTATTTTATTTGTACTAATATTGTGATTAACCATTGTTTGTATTTTACCTTTGTCTACTTATAATAGTTTTTTCATTACACTTTTCTTTGTTGTGGATTCTATATTTCTTTTGTTTGTGTTATTTTATTTGTCTACGGCCATGTTTGTTTATTTTTATTGATGTTTTGTTATTTGTTTCTTTTTGTTTATTGATGTTTTTTTGTTTGTTTCTTTATTTTTATTGGTGTTTTTTTGTTTGTCTATTTTTATTGGTGTTTTATTGTTTGTTTCTTTTTGTTTATTGATTTTTTATTTTTTATTTATTGGTGTTTTGTTGTTTGTTTATTAGTGTTTTATTTTATCTGTTTGTTTGTTTGTTTTATTTTTATTTGCCTTTTTTGTCTTTTTATTTATCGGTTATCATAGGATTATTACACTTTATTTAAATTTAAGTCTGGATTACCCATATCTTGTATTTGATTTGTGAATTATTATACATTCCTACACTTATTTTATTGTAGTATATTCACATTTTTTTTATTATTTATATCTTAAAACTAAGTGATTTTTACTGAGCTTTCCCTACTTTGGATACACATTATTATTATATTTTTCTATAACTATGATGTATAATATCACAAACTATAACAAAAGTTAGGCCAAAGAATCTATTTGATAATGTAATGGGCAGTACTTCTAGTTGTTCACCCCTAGTAAAATCCTTGAGCTACCCAAATAATACCCAAATAGAAAGTATTTAAATCATAAATGAATTGTAATCACTACTAGTTAGGACATGTATCTCCATACTAGCAGGTAGCCATAATTCATGTTTATCCTCTATGCTAGCTTACTCTTACTCCATGAGTATGAATTTAGTATGTAATCCCACTTTCCTGAATCATCTTACTGGGGCAAAGATGAATTGTATCACACTTCCATCCACCTTATTGGGGCAAACCACTATGCCAATGATTATAACCACCTTTGAGCAAATTTTTATTTTTTAACCTATCTTCCTTATTGGTGTATTTTTTTTTTTGTATTAATGATTATAACTACCTTTGGACAAATTATGATCTCCATCTACCCTACTGGGATACCTCACTATGATAATGATTGTAACCATGTTTGGGTAAATTATTATCTCCATCTACCCTACTAGGGCAAACCATTGTGCTAATGATTATAAATGTCTTTAGGAAAATCATTACCATCCCTTGACCTTATTAGGAAACCTCACTTTACCACTAATTATAATTGCCTTTAGGCAAATCAATATGTCCACCCCATTACCTATAGGTTGCATTGTTTCCTTATTTTTGAGAGAATGTTCAATGACTCTATTTTTGTTGCTTGATCCCTTAAAGGGGCATCTAGGGTTCATCTATCATCTTCTAGGGGATTAGCCAAGGCATTAATAACTTTTTCATTCTTTGAGAAGACATTATTATGCATGTAACTTGAAACATATTCCAAAATAGGGGTAAAATATAGACACCCCATTTTGGCCATAAATGTGTTCCAACTAGACTTTAGATTGATTTCTATCGAATAATGTAAATTAAGCCTAGAAATCATTGAATGTCCCAATTTCATTTGCACATTAGACATTACTACTCAAAATCATGTTGAGTCACCCCTATTTGAGGTATTATCTGGTATGTAATAGTGACCTTTCACATATTCATCTCCATTCAACTTATGCCTAGTAAATTGATAGTTTGGCCTTTGGACCTATTAAGTGAGGGACTTAAAAAATTCTTAAAGTGCAAAAATACTAGGCAAAATTAATTAACTAAGCAAATCAAATTAAATTCTTAAGTAAAATTTCCATTTGTAATTAATGAAAATGAATTTCATAAAGAGGAAATTCCAATAAAATTGAGGTCATAATGATGTCATCATCTTCAAAGTTAAGGAATTAAAATATCCCTTAAAGCCTTATATTCAAAAATGGAGAGCCATGTTTAATAAATGGAATCTCTATCCCAAATATTAATTACTTGTCCCCTTATTAACTCCACTAGGGTTAAACTAAACCATGATTAATTCTAACCTAACTTCACTTCGATTAGAGTTAGTTTGTGCTAGGAATACAGAACACAGAGTAATATTAATGAATTAAATATGGAAATAAAATGAAGAAAACACAACATAATAGAGACATAGATTTAACGTGGTTCACCCAATATGGGCTACATCCACACAAAAATAGCAAGTCCTTATTATTTAGTCCAACAAATGAAGGGAAAAACCTACAATACAATGACTAAAATATCCTCTTCACTCACATACAATGTGCCACCATAATTACAATGCCCTCATATCAAAGGAGGGTTTTATATAGGGCAAAAATGCACAAACATAATTTATACTGTTAGATCTAAAACCTAATAGTGAACGGTCCAGATTTACTATGAAATTATAATATTTTATAATGCATTTTTAATGAAATTTTGCTTCGGGGATGCTTCCCTTGAACCCCTACTAGGGGGGATCCAAAATAGGTCACCACCCCCCTCGACCCCCATGGTGACCCTAATGGGGGGCATTACCCCCCCCCCACACCCCCTGTCAAGAAGTAGGCATTAAAATGAGGTCAAGCTCTACCATTTAACAGTTTGAAAGGCTATAAATACAAGGCCTCACCCATTATTCAACAAGATATTTGTATGTAATCTTATGCAAAAATACCTTCAAGGAGACTCTTCGTGTAAGTTATAATGTTCATTTATTGAGAAAGAGAAGCAAAAAAATTAATTCAAAGCCAAATCCAAGCCCAACATTACCAAGGTGACAAGGAGAGATGATGCAAGGAGCACCATTATCAAATATTTTTTTAGCACATGACTAAACACATTCCTCCATGGATAACATATAAATCTTTCTCTCAAGGAAGGTAAATAATGCTTTTTTTGTAGTCCATTGATATTTACTATTATCACATAGGTTTTGCACTCATTATTTGATGTATAATAGATCATTATGCAACACCTAATGATATAATGGGAAAACCTCCAAGATGTGGGGATTTGGAAAATTGAGGTTAACCTCTAGAGAAGGTATTGAAGCTTGAAGGTGTATCACAAGTGGTTCTTAGTGTTTAAAAAACACTACTCATTTTTGAATTCATACAATGCAATGCATGAGTTTCAGGTTGTGATAATCTTATTATCTTTGGTGGAATAGAGGTTGAACAAGTGGACAGTTTCACAAATTTATATTAGTTGGTGGTTGGGAGCCATCGTGGCTTAATAATTGATTTTTTTATTTTGAAGATGATCTATGTTGTTTAAAGTATATTATGTTTAAAACTAAGTCTAACGCTAAACTAAGATGAGTATTCACAATGAAAATAATCTAAGGTGAATTGATAAAAGTAAACAAAAGGAAGGGTAAGGTAGAGAAGAAATATGTTTTTGATCTTTAATCCAAACATTATGACAAAGTTCAAGTTTCATCTGAACATGTATTTAACCAATATATAACATGAAGTAGCATAAGCTTAAACCCTATCACACTTCAGGCCAATATCTAAAGGTAATATGAAATAATGCAAATGAGGACTAGGTTCACTTTAAAGATATACCCCTATAAGCAAACAACATTAGCACATATGCAAGAAGAATAAAGAAAATGAAGTAAACATTAGAACTTTCAACTAATCTAGCATTAGCACAAATTAGTAACTCTACATTAAATATGCACATCTAGAATTCATCGGGACCATTAAAATCTAAGATTTGGACCAAACTAATGAGAAAGAAACCATGATTGTAATTCACACAAGAAAATGTGGAAAAACTTTTTAGAAATCCTTTCTTATATTAATTTGCTCAAAATTTACAAAAAAAATTGGCTCAAAAAAAATCCCCTTTTACAATGGACAATACCTCTTTATATAGACAATTAATGAGGTATGTCGATTAGTCATGTCAAATATTAAGAATAGTTATTATTTTACAATCACTCTATAACTTTTCAAAGACTCAAAATGACTAACCTATAGGAAATGCACTTTAAAAATTTCACATGCCTTTACAAAAAGAATATTCTCTTTTAAAATATTATACATAGTTAAAAAAATATATATTCCTAATTCAACTAACTTTGAAATCCTATGGCTGATGTAGTATTTTGCCTTCCCTATAGGATCTTCATCCTATAATGTTGTTCACCAATAAGTTGAAGGTTGATAATAGGTCTCATAAAGAGCTCCCTCATTTTCTCCTCTAGGCTTATGAGATCTTTTTCATATCTTTTTAAATCTTTTTTGATACTCTTGACATCTCCTATCTTCTCTTCAGATGATAAAAGCATGCCTATGATCTTATTTTTATCCACCCCTTTCTTCCCTTTGCCTTGATTTCTCACTTCCTACATTAATTGATTATTTTTATGTTTGAACTCGTCGTCAGTGATAAGACCCAATGGGTTAAGTGTGGTGGGATCTTTGATCAAGATATCTAATATGTGCAACATCTTACTTTCCTATTGTTTGAGATCTATAGAAATGTCTTCCATTTGCCTAGACCAATTAATTAGGGCCTTGATCTTATCCACTAATATAGCCATATCCATATTAATGTGGGCTAGGTTAACTATTCTAAACTCAGGGATTTGATTCTTGGTAAAGGCTTTGATCAAATATTTCACTTGATAACTTAAAGCCTGTCATTGGCTAACTTGGCATGTAGCCATGGTACTTTATTTATTCACTACATCTTGCCTATCCTTAACTAGTTTTAAAGAACTAAAAAAACCATTCATGTCATCCTCAAATTGATTAAACTTGTCTTCTAGGATTGACAATATATCTTATTTTTCCAAATTTTTATTTTGTTGCATTATGCCCTTGTTAGTTATTTATAATTGCTCTAACTGTGCCTAAGCCAATTCAAGAATATTTTATTTAAATACTGGGTCCTCCCTAGGTCTCTATCCTTCCATTGGAGTCAAACTAGTGAATGGTTCTACTTTTTGATAAGTGATCTCTTCACCTCCTATCATGACCTTCTTTTATGTGACCCTTTGTCAAACTTGACACCAACTAATGATTAAGTTACCTTGGGAGCTGGGACTTCCATTTATTCTCCACTTAAATCTCCTGTAGAAACCATGCTTCTTTCATCTTCCTTTTTTAGAGCCAAGATCCATAGCTTGACCTCCTCATACACTAGGATATTTATGGCCTTCATATTGCCCAAGGGTGTTTTGTAGTAGGTACTTTTTACAATTTACCATTGATGAACCATTCTAGATTTCTTGGACCATAATTCAAATTTTCTTCACTAAAGAGGTTGAATTCACTCAAAGGAATAGTAAAAGTCACCTTGGGCTTCTTGGTCTTTGTTGGAACCATGGCCATTTCAAATTCTATTTTGGGGGGATCCACAAGAAGTAGATCCACTATCTCTTTCCCCTTTTCCTCCTTTGTTTCCTCCATTTCTTCATCATCTGAATCATAGTCCAGTGATAGCATTTTTAAAGCATCTTCATTTGTCTCACTAGGGTATAATGCTACCATATGAACCTCCTCCAATGATGATCCTTGTTCCTCTACTTGGGGTAAATAAGATGCAACCTCATCAGGTCTTCTCTCTTCTGTCTTAAATTCAAATTGTGTCTCTATTTGAGCACTGACTTATTGAGCTAGTGGAGGCCTAAAAGGTGCACCACTTAGCAAATGGTACTGCCTTGGCCCTAAATTCCATCTTTTATCATCCCCTTTTTTTTCCCTCAGCATCCTAGATTCATGTTTGATGTTGTGTTCTTTTAATCTCTTAGTGACATTAGAGAATGAAGATGTTTTTGTATAAGGTCAAAAGGACTAGGCTAGTGATCATAAGGTACATTTATTCCTTTAGCCTTGAAATTCTCCTTAAATTTTCCATGGGGATCCCACTACCTTATCTCATCAAATTTTAAATTTAAGGATGCCCTGTGTTTGGGTAGCAGCCTCAATATTGTCCCATAATGCAAACATAGTTTTATCAATGGTTATGGGGAGGGTGTGAAGTAGTCCCTTCCTTTTGGTATTACAAAGACCATATATTCCATTGTATATTTGATAAACCACTTCTTTCTATGCTAGCTTAATTAGTACATGGATAGGTAACTTGAGTGGGGTGCATTGGGTCCCTTCAACCCTAATGATTTTGCAATTTGGATATATCCATATATCCCTTAAGGCTTCAACAGTCTTCTTTATTAATGGGTTGACACTCATCATTGGGATCCCTATGATGGACTCACTAAGGGCTAGGTAAACATAATCACATATGAACTAGATGTTTTCTTTTTATTTAAATATGTTTAATTTAGATTAATATTGTGAAACTATTTATGTTCCACTAGGGTGACCACAAATCATTATCTTTGGCCCAATTGTTAATTGTGGTTAAGTCTACTTGGGGTTTCGGCAATTTGTAATAATTTTCAAAAGCTATGGGAGAGATGTAAGTAATATTCCTAAAATGACATTCATGTAAAATCATGTCCTTATCTATTTTATCATCTTTAAAAATATAAGCAATAATGTCTACATAGTGAAGTACCTTAGGTTTCGCCACTGCATAGTGTAGGCCAATCATTTGAATTTCCACGACATTATATTATCTCCTTTTAGTAGACATGTTAGTTTCCTCCTCCCTGATAACAGTGGGTTATTCTTCAATGGTCCATAAAAGCTTTGACCAATTACTATCCCCTATTTTTAGAGTGGTAGCATCAAACTCTATATCTTTAAAAATCCTCCCTTTTGTATCTGAGGTCAAATAAAATTCCACATCTTCCCTGGAGACACCTTTCTAAGATACTATGGCTATAAATTTTGTTAAATTTTTTAATGGTGGATTGCACTTTGGCTCTAGATTGAATTTTTCTTGTATTAATGATAATTTAACTTTCCTTAGCTTGGTCACAATGAGCACAGGATTGAATTAGGGTTCTCATACTTGCTAGGGTTTTTATGAAGGTAATCCTAGTGCTCTAATGGTAGCAACTAGTTCAAATGGGGAGCTTTATGTCTTAGATTTTATTTAGATCACATATTTATACCTTTGCATTTTGTGGGTTTACAAAATCTTCAAATGTGTCATATCTTGCTTATGTGATATCGTCATGACATCTCCATGGCATGTAGCTTATTAATTTCCTTTTAAAATATGACCATTGCCTTTTGAAAATTATTTTTGTTTCACACCATTGGATTTTTTTTGCATAGATCAACATAGGCTATTGATCTCAATCTAAAAGATCAAATGCCATTGTCTACTTATTTTTATTCTTCATGGTCATGACACTTGTCACTATTGTGTTGGTTTTGGCTTTGTTGAAATGTTAACATTGATCTCGCACCACCAGATCATCCTCACCTAGTGAATGTGCTCCATTGATCTTGATCAATTGGATCATGTTATTTGATCCATAAACCATTGATAAAAATATGTACATGATTTGTGTACTATTGATCTTCAAAATATTCTCAGGCTTTAATATATGGCATAAAGTTATGCCATGAGTTATCTCTATAGTGGATCTTAACTTTTCAACCTTCATTACTCACCATTAGATCTTGTTCGACTGGATCAATGCAGTCTATTAGACCTAAAACACCATTTTCTACTTACTATTATTTCAATGAAATTGTAACACTTGTCACCTTATTACTTGTCTCATGCCTCATTGAAGTTTTGACTTGGTACACACCATCGATTGGAAGGTGTACGCTTGGGCATGTATCATCAATTTTTTAAATATGCTCAAACTTTAACTTAGGGCTAGGGCTTGACTTTTCAATTTTAATCTTGAATTATTAGATCTTCATCACTTAGGTAAATGTGCATCATCGATTAAGGCTTAACTTATTGACTTTATTCTGCACCATTAGATCTTGATCACCTAAGCAAATGTGGACTGTCGATCCTGTGGATAATAAACATATTTAAGTTAGGTTTAGGAAATATAGAAAACATAGGTTAAATATTTTAGACTATGGTTTTTTTCATGTTTATAAACATGATAAAACCTTAGGATAAAATATTTAAGCTAAGTTTTAAAACATAATATAGGGGAATCCATGAAATAAAAGACATGGCATAAAGCTTAAGCCTAAGGTTTTCATTATATTATCAAATACAATTAAAACTTTAGAGCAAGGCTTTAGGCTAAGTCTAGGATATAACAAAGGGGACCTTGAACTTAATTAGACCATACAAAACATAGGCTAAGGGGCCTTGGGACTTAAAGGACCAAGTATAAATTTTTAGACTAAGGTTTGGTCATATTGATAAACATGACTAAACCTTAGTATAAGAATTAAACTAGGTTTATGATATAATTAACTATTCCTGCATAAATTATTCTTGCATAAATTTGAATTTAATTTAAAAGGTCTTGAACTAAGTCAATTGTAATAATCATTTAAAGAAGCTTAAACATGGATTCAATTTGATTTTCAACATATCAGAGGCTAGTAAAAGACCAAATTAACATTAAATCATGAAACCCAGATATTTTCCATTCCAAATGGACTCCAATAACCCTAAAACTTGAAACATAAAGATCTAATGTTATAAAATCTAAATAATATCAAACCAAAGTCATGAACAAATATGCTAACCAAACTAGGTGTGAATGATCTTCAAATAAAGATAATGTGCAAACATGCTAGTGGTACTATGATCAAGTGAATTTTTAATTTTAATGTATAAATTTGTATAATTTAAAACAAAGGTCCCCATTTTTTAGAAATGGGGGTATGTTGAACTTAACAGAAGGTTGGATACCTTTCACTAAATTGGATGCAACTGATAAAACACCAGTTCTATATAAATTTCTCTCTTTTTTAGTGTTCTTTCTCCTAAAATAAATTTTGACTAAAAAGGGTTAAGAATGAAATTTTATGAAAACTAAATTGGTGATTACACCAAATAACTTAGTGAGTCTTAATGTTTTCTAGATAAACATAACATAAAAGGAAATCAATTGATATTTGTTTAAGCACAAACTCATGCACATGAGAAATCAAAGGCATTATTTTCTATTCTTGTAGAAGGGACAAGATTAACTTATTTTCATCAAACAATATTTTAGAAGGGTAAAATACCACAAAAGAATTTCATGTGACTATAAATAAGAACTGTAATATCCAAAAATACTTAAATAACTATACATACACAAGAATCTCTCAGAAAAGAAAGCCAAATCTTCAATTTATTTCCATTCTCAAGGTTACAACTTGTAGACAATACATTCAAAATGTACAAAATATATCCTATAATAGTAAAAAGATAGATTGGGCCATGAGGTTTGGCCATGTTTATACAAAAATATCTCATAGATGAGATGCAGTTACCAAAACTTGAACACCTAGTAAAGAGAACCATACGGATCTAGAACTTCATGCAAAAAGAGGTGAGATCTTTTAGTTTTGAAATGTTTGACTTATAGAATGGCTTAAAAAATAGCATACAAGATCTAAGTGTGGTATTTTGGTTAGAATTATGTGGATGGAACTGAAATATCTCCATGCAATGCCACTTTTTATTCATGTAGCTAAAAATATCTCATCATGTAAATGGCCGGTGCCAAAAATAAAACTTAACTTCCAAAAAGATAACTGAAGTCATATTTTCAAAACCGTAACTTGCAAAACACAAGTGAGACTTTTACAACTTCTCAAGTCATATCACTTTGTCAAAATGGACTTTGAAATTTTTAATTCATACTTTTACACCTTTTAGAAATTTATAACTTGGAAAAATAGAAAATATAATTTACAATTGCTTTTTACAACTTTTATTTTACTAAAAATATAAGTGTAAAATACAAGTTTCCCTTTCTCAAAATGATTTATAAAAGATAGATGTACTTTTATAATATATAACTTATAGTGTTTTTTCAAATGAAATTACATGTGGAAACATTTAAATAGAAAGAGACTAATCAATATCCAGAATTTCCACTGCTTTCTTATCTTTCTCAGCCTGTAGTTTTTCAACATATGCATCAAATGCCTTGAAAATTTATTGTATTCTTTCTTCATCTAGTCCAAAGGAATAGAGGTGAGAGGCTACACAATCTACTTGAATATCAACAAATTCATTCTTGAAAGTCTTAATTCCCTACACTTCTATTCTTACCTTATCTATTGCTCTTTCATACCTGATAAACCTATGGGTAGAACTCTGGGTGAAGATTGTAGTCTTTGTAGATTCTTTTTCAACCACCTTGTTAAACTTATTCTAAACTTCATATACCTAAAATAGGTTCTCTACATCATTTTTGGTTGGCATGAAATCATATTGATCATTCCTTCAATTTCGTATAGCATATCAATAGCTTTGTCATGTGCCACCTTAGCTTTGTGAGTAGATTTTGTGAGTATCCTTATCTAAAACTAAGCTTCTCTATGTAATTTCTCATGCTTAGCATCATTATATAGTATTTTTTAGGAAATGAGGGTATCCATATCAATTGAATTCACAATTATCAATTTGGGATAATATAAGTTCAAGGTTCGAATTTATCCTTCATACTTATTGACTTGTTCTCTTAGGATATTCTTTCTCTCTCTGATTATTTCATATTGGTCTATTATTGTAGAAATGACCTTACTACCCTTTGAAATTAGTTATTCTAACCATCATTTGGTGTCCCTTCCCATGTGAGTAATCTATCAAACCAAATTAATTATAGCTTGATATGGAATTTGATTAACTAGTTGCATTGACTGTGGTTGCTTTGATGATCCATCGGGCTCTAAGAATTGGTTCAATTCAATCATAAGTTAATCCATTGTGTTCTTTAATTCATCTTTGGTGGCCTTATCATGATCAATTATTTGAAAGAGGGAGTTAATGCTAAATTGCACATCATGTTTTAACCCCTCTCTTATCATCCATCCAAGGTAGATCTTGGAAATCTAATAATCTTCCACCACAAGATTTTCCTTTGATTTGTCTAGTGGGGGAACTATAATTTCAACATACCTCTCCCCTTTATCATCCCTGAATATCTTATAAAAGGTCTTGGGAGTAGGTTTCGACTTCTTCTTTACCTTTGATAGATTGAAGTCTAGTGTACTAGGGTCAATCATTTATTTTCTCTTTTTCCCCATTGATTGTGCTAACCAACTGGGGTAGCATCTGGTTGCTTGGGCATAGTCACCAAAGAATCAACAACTGATGTTGTTGCACTAGTAGACATTGTGACAATTGTAGACTCTTGTGTAGATGTTGTCATTAATTTATCAGGAGATGCTTGTGAAATTTTAATTTAATCAATGATTGCAAATATATTTACATCAAAGACATGAGTCTCTTTAATCTCAACTTAAGGTATTATGTAAATAATGAAAGTAGAGGATGGAATAGACATAGGGGTTGTGAATTTGGAAATAGGTGGGAGGGTAGAATCCAAAACATTAAATGAATCAATGAGATGTGTGGGACCACTCAGCATTGGTGATGTAATGAAAGTGAGTGGGGATGAAATTGAAATAGTATTTACCCCAAGATTTGGAGTAGCCTATGAGACTGAAGTCTAGATGATTGAGTCCATGGCTTTGTACTGCTAAGTGGTGTTATAAATTAATGGGGATGAAATGGAAGAAATTATAAATGGAATGGAAGGAGGGAGTGGAATGAAAGGGGAAGGTGGAATTGGAAGAAGTTAAAGTGGAGTGGAATCTTTATAATCCATTAACAGGGAACCCTAAGTGTCCACTTGAAAAGATTGTAATGGTTGCCCTTGGCTTATTATGGTAGGCAATGTGGTGGGAATAATGGGTGGAGTCGAAAATACGAATGCAGAGGGATTGGAATAGAGACCTATGATATTAGAGAAGTGGAGATAGGAGGTGGAGGTGTTAGAACCTCTAGAATGATATACATAGGAAGAGGGAGAAAAGTGTAAATTAGGGTTGTTACTATGATAGATATGGGAATAGAATATGTAGAAGCTCTTGTTGGTGTTATTTATTCAGATGAAATGTCCATTGGTTGTTCTACAACTACCCCATCTTTGCTTGATTGCCCCTTTTTTATCTTTAGTCTTTTTATTCTTCTTCTTCATCCGCTCCTTTGATGATTCTCCTGCTATTCTAATTGGACCCTATTCTAATAGAGAAATCCCTTCTAATTTAGGCTTTAAAATATTCTCTCTAACTCCTATTGTTTATCGTGTTACCTATACCCCCTTTCTCCTTAACCAATTGATTGTTCTATTAATTACACCTATTATGTTATCGAATAGAGAAAAAGATTTAAGTTCTGACCACCTTACTGGTGGAAAAGGTTGTGTGATAATTTGTGTATAATAAATTGGGTCCACATTAAACTCATCATCCACCAAGTCATCAAGGACTAGTGCCAAATCATAATACTTGATCTATTGTAGGGTCATTCTATAATAATCCCTCATTTTGACCCTCTCCTCATCCTCACATTCCTCCTAATAATCTTCATAATTTATAATGTGAGAGGATGTTTCAAGTGTCAATATGCTGGCAATCTTCCCATAGACATAAAAAAATGGCCTAGACTCTAAGGTCTTTAAAGTCATTTGGAAAATTTTAGTTTTAGAAAATTTGGCCTTGAGGAGGGAGGGACATGTGTATCTAGCAATAGAAATTGGGAAATGAATTCCCACCTTGTGCCTATTAAAAGGGATTTTATGGGTCTCTATAAGTTGCCTAACCAACTTCATCAATTCCCATTTGTCACTAACATATCTGGGAAGGGTATATGGGCAGCCACTAAAACCCATTACTCTAATATAGGAGTAGGTGGGGAATTGAATAAATTATGAGCCCCATTTTCTAATCTCATCAATTTTTGTTGATGAGAACCTTGTTCTTCATAGTTCTTTGTCAAACATGGTAATGATATAATAGATGAAAGAATCATTTACCCTCCTAAAATGTTTTCTATTGGCCTCTAATGTGAGGTTAGGATAGTAGTTATATACTCTGTTAATTTCTCTAGGAACTGTTTTGAGGCTTGGGAAAGATCATCCTTTGGATAAAATGTAGACAATGTAAGAAGTCATATAAAACTTGCCAATTGTTTAAACCTCCAATAATTGCTTATGGAGGGAATCAATTATTAATTGAGCCCAATGAATGTATTAGACATTTTTTCAGATGATCCATATGTATTGGTACATCCACTCTTGGAAACTCTTAGCATCAATACTACCAATGATTCTTTGTAATAATATAATAATGTCTCCCACCTCATCAATGAAATCAACCCTATACAAGGTTTTTGGTAATCTGGTGGAGGTGGCCTTGAGGGAATTAAGCCATTATTTGTTGATCATCTTTTGACACCCTCTCTTTTATCTTAAAATAAATGTGTGGATGTTTATGGAATTATATCAAGATAACTTCAAATTTTGGGATTGCAAATACTAAATCAATGTAGTTAGGGTCTAGTTTCATAATCATTTCTCATTGTTCATTTAAGACTTCTTTTCTGTCAAGATCATAGTGTTGTGATATTGTGAGCACCAAATTGGGTATTTTGATAGATAATGGGAAAGTTGTAGCTTGTGGTAATCCATAGTCATAAATACTCTAGATCCAATCATTCTTAAACTCTAAACCTATTATATTCCAAAAGTCTCCTAGGTCAATATGACCTACATCAGTATCTATTATTTTTATTGTATTAGAATCTAAAATGAGATTTACTCCAGGGCCTTTGTATTTAAAATTCATCTCTTTTGGAGGCATGTAGTCTAGATTTATTTCTCTTGAGAAACCAACTATGAAAACCGGTGGGGTTTGTAGGTGTTCTAATTAAGTAAAATCCCTGGTGGAGATGGAAGATGTTCTATGCAGATAAAAAATTTGGCTTAACTAAGAGGTGATTGAAGCAAATGACAATTCCATGGAGTTGGGACTTGTTTGGTGAAATTTGGATCTCTAATGGAGATGGAAAGTGTTGGAAGCAATGTGTATTCTCATGGGGGTGGGAAGTGTTCAAAGCAAGTCCATTGTTCATGAGGACTCGAAACTTTACAGAGATGTTAGGTGCTTGGGGCAATGGTAAACCTCGTAGAAATTTTAGGTGCTTGAGTCAAGCCCAATGTCTACAGGGACCTTAGAGTTATTTATAGGGAATATTCACTAAGTTTTAAATGGGGAATATGCTTGTGGAATATTCACTTGGCTAGGCAAAAACCTAGATTCTGACTGTGAAATTAGGAGGGAAACTCAAGACCTTTTATGATGGATATCTTTGAAGAAAATATAAGATTTTCACATGAAACTCTTAGATATAAAAACCTATAAAACCCTAAATCTCTTACTATAACTTCAAATAAAATGATAGCACCCCTATTAATACCTAAACAACATAAAGAAACCCTAGAATCTGATGCCTAAACAAGCAATAGAAACCTTAATTAAGAAAACTTGAAACCTTTCATAGGAAATGGAAAGATCTTGAAAAATGCTTCAAATTATAGGGAAAATGGTGGAAAATACAAGGAAAATACCATGCAAGGGAAAAAATGACATAGCAATTGAGATTTTTAGACGTGGATTCAACTAGTAAGTACTTGCTTACACATAGCTTTAGGGTTTCTTACATGGAGAAGGTCGTCAGAGCTCAAAAAACTCAATTAGCAATTTAAAAAAATGATAAGAAATCCCCTAAATGCTTAGTTTAAAAAGAAACCCCCTATAATTAATGCAATCTAATAGTGGTTGGTGGTATAATTAGGAGGTGATTGAATCAAGTCCCTTGTCTGTGGGGTTAGATTATTTGATTTGTTTGTATGGTAGAAGGTAGAACCCATAATGCATTTTGCAAATTTTGTAACTTGTAAATTGCACCTAGAGTTTCGAATCTTCTGAATTAGATGGTTGGTGGGAGGTGAAACCCAAAATGCAATTTGCAATTTTTCAAATTACACATCCAGTTTTGGATCCCATGGGAAGGGGTGTTTGGATTTTACAAGATCTGAGGCTCGGTATGCAATTTGTAATTTTGCAAATTTCAAATTGCATTTTGATTTTTGGATTTCATCAACTAGGAAGGTTAGTGGGAGCCAGAGCTTGACATGCATTTTATAATTTTTCAAATTGCAAAATACATGTCAAGTTTTGGATTTTACTAACTAAAAAGTTTACAGGATCCAAGACTCAACATTCATTTTGCAATTTTACAAATTACAAATTACATGTCAATTTTTAGATTTTGCCAGTTAGGAAGGCTAGTTGCTTTATACGATCTGGAACCCATGAAGTAATTTGTAAATTTGTAAATTACATCCATAGTTCTAGATTCCATAATGAAAATAGGGGAAATGGGTTTTTAGGGGTTTTAAGGGACTTTCAAAAAATGGAGGGGGTCTCCCTTTGGTTATCATATGTTATGATATTTTTGAGACAAAAATATCAACATTTTTGGTGACCTCTATGGGGTGATTTCCTACTAATCAATTTTCATCTGGTAGCCTTTATAGAACATCAATCGTGGAGTTAATTTGGCTTGACAAACTCTAACTTGGGGATGAATAAACTAGGATTGCCTAGACACAACAAAACAAGAAAGATAGACAAATAAAATAGGGAAAACAACACAACCTAAGGAAACAAAACTCCTAATAAGTTGACATGTGTAGAAGCACTTATGTGAAAACACAACTAACCCTACTATGTAAAAAAATTAATTTTTGGAATGTGTTTCTACCTCAAAATCAAGCTTTGAGGTATATCCCATTGACTAAGATAGGCAGTTTGGATCCATCAAGCTTGAAAAGCTAGAATGCATTGACTCCTTTGCACTAATTAATAGTATATGAACTGCTTCATATGGCATCAAATTTGGTGTGCTTTCTTGGTTTAGCCTTGTTTGCATCCCATTTTAAAACTATGTATCCTTAATTGAAGCTCTTTTTAGATGATTTTTTGTTGAAATTATTATTCATTTGAGCTTGATTAGCTTTCAAGACCTTCATTAATTGGTTCTTGATTTCCTCGAGTTCCATGAATTCAACCAATCTTACTGTTATTGCATCATTATCGATCAAATCCAATTGGTGATGGAGCTCGAGTGATGGTAGCTCAATTGATAATGGGACCTAATCTGTCAGGAACCTAGAACAATAAACATGCTCCGATGCCTACTTAGTCAGGATCTTGCTCCCTCAATAAGAGCACAAATATGATTACTCTGTATAAGCAACTAATCATAGAATTTAACCAGAAATATAAAGTAACTAGAAATATGAAACACAGGAATTGAGAGACAATACACAATTATATTAATAATCACACAGAAGAATATACAATAAAGAAGATGCCACTTCTTCTTCCACCTCAAAGGTTCGCCACACCTCAAGACCTTCTTCCCTCTCTCTCTTGGTCACAACAATCAACTCCAATATAGAATTGATGTTCGCCTCTCCAACCAGTCAGTAACACGCTGCCAGTTCACCAAGTACACAACCGTACTCCAAGTAGATCTCCTGCTCTCTGCTACTACCTGCAAATCACTAGACCTTACTCACCATTGTAGATATCCTATAGAAAGTCATGCACACATGCTAACCAAGATCATACACATACGAAGAACCCTATTGATTCTCCAAACCAGTACCCACCTTAGTACTATGGAACTAGGAGGAACTACACTAACTCTCTCTACAATCCCAATGGCTTTCTAGCACAAGTTTACAATATATCCCATGAGTCCATATATAGATCTCATGCTTACAATAATTAGACTATCATAATTACAATAATTAGACATGCAACTCAAGACTAAGACTAGCCTTTGACATGCAAACAAACAATCCAAAAATAGACTCTCCGGGATCAACATGCAAACTGCCTGTTCACGCACAGGCTACCGACGTTGGCTCCTCCATGACCGATGTCGGCCGACTTGTAACTGACGTCGGTTGCTTCCTCACTGCCATATGAGTGACGTCGGTTGATCAGACCGACGTCGGTTTCCCTATAATTGATTTTGCAACTCTGCATCTTCTATAACTTCTCCTGTTTACATCCTGGTGAAGCTTTTAGCTCCACAACCTAACATAATCTTGTCTTTCATATACCAACATGAAAGGATAATTACCAATGGCATGTTTAGGAGTGATCCTATCAGCCCATAGTGTTGATTTTAGTTTTGTGTCCTAAGTTTTTTGGTTGTCTTCCATAGTTATTTTGACAATTATGATACGGTTCTTGTTAGTTAACTCAGCCAAGCCATTACCCTGAGGTTAATAATTAGAATAAGTACTTAGATACACTTTATGCTTGATAGCCCATTTAATCACTTGAGTGCCCATGAATGCTTTTACATTATCATAAATGATGGTGTGAGGCACACTGAATCTTGACACTATATGATCCATGAAATCTTGAATAGATGCTTCTATAACATATTTTAGTACAATTGCTTTGGTCTATCATGTGAAATAATTTGTTTCTATGAGGACCCATTTTTGACCTGCACTTGATGATGGATTTATCGTGCCTAAGAAATCTAATCCCCATTGAGAAAATGGTCAATATATTTGAATGGGCCTAAGAGGAAAGGCTGCTAACTTTTGCTTGATGGTGAAGTAAGCACACTTTTCATAATTCCTTACCCATTGGTGGGCATATTTAAATAATTCAATCCAATATTATCCTCCTATCATTATCTTTATGGTCATTGTCCTTTCTAAGAAATGTCTTCTTTATTGGCCATCATGAAATTATTTGAGTACCTTAGAAACTTGATTGTGCTTAATACATCTTAACATAGCTCCACTCATATCCTTCCTAAATATTAATCGATCAACAAGGACATAAGGAATGGACTAGATTTGGTAATACCTTTTTTAATACTAGTGAAGATCATATAAGTGCTCACCTATCTATAGGAAGTTAGTCACGTCTTGGATCCAACTATTACAAATTGGTGGGTTAGCTAGCTGAGGTGTATTTTGAGCATATACTGATTCATATGTTGATTCAATAATTTTAATATCGAAAGCCAACTATTCACACAAACCTTTTCCTTTTACCAACTTAGTAACTTTGATGTCTATGTCATACTCCATGACCTTAGTGATCCATCCTAATTTTTTTTTGTTTATCTCTCAGCTAAGCAAAAACTCTTTAACACTTGGGTGACTTACCATTAGATGAATCATATTATTAGAGAGCATATGTATAGATTTATTAATGGCCTTAATTATGGCATATACCTATTTTTACACAAAACTATAATTTTCCTCA
This sequence comes from Torreya grandis, assembly GCA_037957365.1. NCBI lineage: Eukaryota > Viridiplantae > Streptophyta > Pinopsida > Cupressales > Taxaceae > Torreya > Torreya grandis. The sequence goes on along the minus strand of JARHVA010000004.1, from coordinate 687,496 downwards.
TATCCTTTCAAAGATTGGCTGAAAAAAGATATTGATTGTTGTAATTTTTACTACTTGTGCTGAGTCAGAATGGATGAGATGCTTCCTTCCACTCTGAATGCATAGAGAATGAATTCTTTCTCATAGTTTGGGTTGACCATGGTGGGATCCTAAGAAATAGATTATTTAATAGCATGAAATTTATCTCTTCCATCTTGTGTCCATCTGAAAATGGTACCCTTATTAAGCATTGTAGTGAGGGGTTTTAGTAGAGAGGCAAAATTTGGGATAAATCTTCTCACAAAATTAATATTTCCAAGGAAACTCTAAAGTTCTTTATTATGGATTGGTAGTGATAATGTAGATATATCACTAACTCTTTCAAGGTCTATTTCAAGACCTTCGTTTGACACTATGTGTCATAGTAGTTTCCATTTGTGAACTGTGAAAGTACACTTCTTTGGATTGAGGGAAACCCCAAATTCTCTACACCTTTCAAAAAAAATCTAAGGTGGTACAGGTGTGCTTCAACATACTTCAAGTAGACCATGATATCATCCACATTTACCAAGATCATTTCATTTATTAGACCTTTAAACACCATATACATGGCTCTATAGAACATTTCCCAAGAATTAGTCAAACCAAAAGGCATATTTTTATATGCATAGGTGCCCCATTTTATGGTGAAGGTAGTTTTGTACTGATCTAACTCTTGTACCAAGATTTGGCTATAGACAGAATAACCATCTAAAAGGGAAATCCTTTCAAATATTGCTATAGTCTATAAAATTTTCTCCATGGATAGGAGAGGATAATGGTATTTTAGAGACACTTTGTTCAAGTCTCTAAAATCCACACATAGCCTGATTTCACCATGTTTATTTCTGACAGGGACCAAATTGGCAACCCAAGATGAGTTCTTGATTAGAAAAATTATATTATCTTCTATCAGTTTAGAGAGCTCATTTTTCATTAGGGGTTCTATTTTTGGATTAATGGACCTCTGCTTCTATCTAACAGGCTTAGTGTTTGGATCTAACTCTATTGTGTGATGGGCTAAACTAGGGTCAAACCCTATTAGATCATGATAACTCCAAGTGAATTTATCATCAAATTCTTGGCACAATTCAATAAAATTTTGCTTCTCAAAGTCATCACATACCTTTCCTATCTTAAAATTTTTTCTTTTTGAAATGACCACTGGCTCATAGTCTTCTTTATTGATTGAAATGTTCTTCTTCTTGCCTTTTAGCTAGTCATCTGAATTGAAGATGTTCTCTAGCATAAAAAGAACCATAGGTAGCTTGTTTGTCTTTAACTAGATGATATGATCTTCATATTGATCCTAGAGATTTGGTTGGTTCTTATCTAATAATTTAGCTTCTTATGTCAAGAATTTTATAATTTGTTGATCATAATCAAAGACTTTCCAATTAGTGACATTATCAAGAACAGATGGTCTTACTACCAATTTTACATGCTAGAGATTTTCTTGGTTTATTTCTTTGGGTAAGTTATATTGGGATCCCACTGAGGCTATATGATCAACATCTTTATTTTATGATCTCGGTACTACCTAAATATTCAAAGTAGTGAATTCTTCAAACAAGTCCCAAACCCTGGGCTTATAAGATCTAAATAAATTATTCTTGGTCATGCTTCTAGATCTTACTTGGTGAATAATCAACTCACTATCACCAAATATCTATAAGGATTCTATCCCTCTCTCTTTGGCCAACTATAATCCTTGAATCAAGGCCTCATATTTAGCTACATTGTTAGTATATCTAAATTGAAGTTCAAAAGAATAGAAATAGCTCTCGTTTTGGGGAGAGATCAAGACAACACTTGCACCCACTCCATTTTTACTTCTCAAACCATCAAAGAATAATCTCCATATACCTTGAATATCTTCAGTTGGTTTTAGGATATTGGGAATGATTACATTATTCTCATGTATGTAATATGTACCTAGCCTAGTTTATTATACATGGTCATAAGGATCAAACTATAAAGTTGATCCCCATTCATCTAAGAGAATATTAGGAATATCTTCTATGGTGTTTGAATATTCATGATAAATTTACTCCTTTTGATCTTGTAATATACAATTCATACCCATGGGGGGAGGAGTGTATGGTTGAATATGATACTTAGTTATTGACTTAGTTCTTATTGTTACTCTTGTCCCATACCTCATCCTAATAAACATGTGAGACTAATCTATAAATAGGTACCCTCCCATTTTCATGATAGGAAAATGGAAAAATATGGGGGAAGATCAATAACTAAGATATCTTGAGAGATTGACAAACTCGAAAAAGTGTGGATAGTGAGATTTAAATATTTTATTATTCATATTATCTGAACAATAGTCCCATCCAACTAAAACACTCCCTTATTCATAGCTGTATATTTTATGCCAAGAGCATCATCTATATTTCTAGGCATAATAGAACTACTAGACCCTAAATATACCATGCAATTATGAACTAGATGCTTCCCAACTATTAGTGAGAGATAAAAATGGGGAGGCTTACCACTTTTACCCATCTTAGCTTTAGTTTTTGGCTAACATATATTAATTACAATATTAGGCCCCTTGGTTGAAGTCTTATCTTCTATTTCAAATTCTTCAAAGCCTCTTGTAGAAAATATCTTTGTGTCGATATAGATAGTGCATCTCACATAGTGACATTAAGATTAGTCTTCTTCATTTGATCAATAATACTAAAAGGGATACTACCAACCTTTCCCTGTGCCTTTGCTAGAGCTATATCTTTTTTCATAAGATTTGGAATAGGTACTTTTGCTTTGGGTTATCTAATGGGTACAAAGGGTGGCTTTTGTACTATGTCATTCTATGCAAGTTTTAGTACAACTTTGAAAGGTGAAGCTTGTTCCACCCTAGGGGGCTGATCTATATCGATTTCTATATTTTTTAATTCTCTATTGGTTGCCACTAGACTTCCACCATTGAAAAATGCCTCCTCTTGATTTACCCCATAAAATTCCTCCTATTATCAATTCATAAGAGTAGCCTCTGTGAACATAGGATTGTAATAGGGAGAGATTAGTATTGTGTTAGTATATGAAATCAAAATCAAAATAACACACTAAAATAACACCCTAAGCCTATCTCAAAGGAGGAGCTTAGTTAACAAAACAAAAATGGAAAACACAACTAAAACATGAAAAAAATACCTTCCTTCACCTTCCTTGGATGCTCCAAAATGCTTGTTATAGTGACTTGCTCAGTTTGTGCTCATGAAGTCTGCATCAATAAAGTGTGGCTACCTCCATCTCTCCTTGTCACCTTGTTTGGATTTGGCTTGGATTAGATTGGCTCAACATTTGGGCATTATAACACTAAAATGCAATGATTTTGAATGCATTTGAGCATTATAGGCTTGGCATAAAATAGCTTAAAAATCAATAGGTAAGGCCTCTTATTTATAGATTTTTGAAATGGTTTAGGATCAACCATGACCATCCATCTCAAGATTGAGATGTGTGGCCATGAATTAATTCAAATTATGTAATTAAATTTATAAATATCCCCCATAAATATTTGGGAAGAAGGGGCATTTAAGATGCATGGGAGGCATAAATGAGGCATGGTAAGATCTTAATGAGGCATGGGGTGGCTTGATGAGATATTTTATGCATTTATGGCCTAGGGATGTCTTTCTAAGAAATGATGTCATTTGATGATGTAGATATTCAATATCAATGTCTAAAAATAAATATTCAAAAAGTTCCATGGAAAATTAACTTAAGCTCTTAATTTGGTTTAATTAGCCTTAAACATGATTAATCAACATTGATACAAAACCTTGGCGATTTGTGCATAAATTAATCAAACTGGTCAAAATGTCATATTATTGGCTCAAAATTTGATTGGATTAGAATTGGAAGTTGATGTTAGATGCATTGAAACCATATTCCCATTTAAGATGTTGTCAACACAAAATAACAAATCCACATGTTTTGTACAAGAAATTTGATAAAAAAAGAGCAATCCAAAGCACCAGATTCAAAAATGTCATTTTGAATCAAAATGATTTGATCAAAGTTAGTTGCTTCATAAATTGCATTACCCCATTTAATGACACTCTAGACAAAATTGGCACTTTAATATATCAATTTCAACTCATTTAATTTGTTTTAGTATTTTTAGGCCAAATTAAGTATTTTGGTGGGAATTGGTCAAAAGCTTGATTGATGGTCATTAGTGGCCAAATTTAGGTGTCTATAGTTTGCCCCTATTTGAGAAGGCATTACAAACTATAGGAATAATAAAATCTTATTAAAGAGTAAAAATTTCATGTATACCTAAAACTATAATGATGATGAACTAGATGTATGATGCCCCCTCTAGGGAATGGTTGGCACAAGGAAAGATTGACAAGTGGTCCCTCAAAAGAAAGAATGGAGATGAGAGGACCAAAGAAAGGAAAATTATGAGATGAGAACACAATGATATTGAATAAGTAGTCAAAATCATTGAGAATGCAAGTGGGATGGTGTACAATGGTTTTCTCAATGGTGGTTATAAGCATTGTACCTTGATAGTGGTATCATAGCATGAAAACACAATGATTTTCCCAAAGGTGGTTATAATCATTGAGAAGATGAAGATGTCCTAGTTAGGATAGAAAAACAAGCTAGCAACATGCCCCTGTATGGGTAGAAAAAATAAAATGGTGAAAACACAATGATTTGCCCAAAAGCAGTTATAATCATTGAGAAATGCAGGTGGGATGGTGTGTAATGATTTGCCTATAGATGGATATAATCATTGGACCCTTATTATGGAAAACATGATTAATTTGTCCAATGATGATGATAATCTTATACAGAGGATAAAGATGAATTGGGATAACTTGTTAGTAGGGAGATGTTCATTTGAACTAAATAAAGGTTGAAATTATTTCATTATTTAATTACTCTATGTAGGATATGATTGGGGTTGAATCAAGATGTTGGTGCTAAAGAGATGTCACTGCCACCATTGTTGAATGGACTTTTTAAAGCTAAGGTTTGTTTTAGTATGTGTTAGTAGGCATCATGGTATAACATCATGAGGACTTGGTTGAAATATGCATAAGGACTAACTCCCATAATCCAATACTCAATAGAAAACAATACACCAATGATAAAAACCATGATGCCAATGTGGACATATGAATATGGATGGATTCAAGTGTAAGTGTGGGCAAGGAATCACCTAATGAACATACATAAATTGAATTAAGGTATCGGTACTAAAAGCAAATAAATAGGCATACAAACAAAATAACAAAGAAATAAATAATTTAAATTTAATCCATACAAACATTGCTACTAGAAAATAGGAGACAACTTAACAAACTAACAAAATGGGGGAATAGAAGAAAAGGAAGGGGGTGGTCAAGTTGTCTCCATATGCACTAGGTAAGTGGATGTTGCTTACATAGTTCTATGGATGTAATATCTAAAAAAAAATTAAGCTAAATGTAGTTCTCCTAGGAAATGAGAATAAAATGATAACTAATTAAAATAATATAATACAATAATAGGAATGGTCTTGAAAAATGATAAGTGCATGGGATAAAAGGCCAAAAAGGATGGAGAAACTAAGTGACAATTGATTTTCTTGCAACTTAGTAAGGCTTCCTAGAATCCTTAAGGCAAAGAAGTTGTTAATTTTATTGGTTTTTTCTAACGGTTTTAGAAATTTTTTTGGAATTTTTTAGAGTATCTCAACTCAATCAAGAATGATGAGACACTAGAATGGTTAAAACTCAAAAAACAACAAGAGCATGGCTTAAGTTACTCATAAAATGATGAGAGCATGGCTTAGGGTGACTGATCTGACCTCAACAAGTATCGAGCACTGCCTATATAATCCTAGGGTAGGACCTCAAGTCACTGTAGTTCTGCCCTACAACAAAGAAATATGACTAGTGTAATAGTCAATTCAAATAAAATAGGCATAGTTGGGATAAAGGCATAGTACGAAATAGAGAATGACTATTTGGTATGTCAAGGCTCAATAAACAAATGTTTCCCCTAGTTTTCCCATAGGCGGTTATAACTAGAACATAATGGCATAGATCAATGGTACAAATTTTCCCATAAGCATTTATAATTAGTAGCAAGACCGGTGATAATAAAGGAACAACAGACAAAGGATGCAACCATCAAAACTTTTGTCATATTGCTCTAAAATACTATTTATGTCTGAAATGCTTGGAACAACTACTGAAATTGATTGGATTCATTAGTGCTAAAAATGTGCAACTAATGGTAAAACCAAGTTCAAATAAGATAGGTAGATAAGATTCATAACACGCTTGGTTAAGAAAAAAATGGTAAAATAGATAAGTAATAGGCTAAGAGGAATGATAAGAATGATATTCGTATAAAGAAGAATAGTGATAAAATGGCACAACTGATATCATCCTTATAGATAATACAACATAGTGCTCAAGCATAGTACCTTTTGAGGTGAATAAAATTCATCAGCTCAAAAATTTCATCTCCATCTGGTGTGGTGAGCTTGTATGCTCTCAATCTATAATCTATAGTAATGATGAAAGGCCCTATGTAGTTTGGTTTGAATTTACCTTTATGCTTCTTCTTGATCATGGTATTATTTTGGTTTTCTTTAAGAATAAGATCACCAAGTTCAAATGTTATATGCTTGATGTACCGATTATAGTGGCCCTTGAGTCAATTTTGATATGCCTAAAGATTGTTGAGCATAGTTGTACATTTTTCATAAAGTAGGTCCAGCTCTTGCAAGTGAGCTACTCGATAGTCATGATCATCTAAGACATGCTTGAAATATATGCGTAGTGAAGGTAGCTCAACCTCAATAGGAAGTATGGATTCAATACCATAAACAAGTGAGTATGGAGTGGTTCTTATGGGGGTATGATGATTGGTATGGTATTCCCAAAGGGTGAAAAATATTTGAAGGTGCCATTTGTGACTAGCATCATTGACAATCTTTTTGAGAATGTTAATCATTATTTTATTGGATGCCTCAGTCTGACATTACCTTGAGGGTAATATGACATAAAGAAATGTTATGTACTATTGTATTTAGTACATAACTATTCGACATATTTATTTTTGAAGGATCCTCCATTATCATATATAATATCATAAGGGATAATGTAGTGATAGATGAGATGGTTAAAAATGAACTTAAAAATTTGCTTTCTAATAATGTAAGTGAGGGGTATAGATTCAACCCACTTAGTGAAATATTCGATGGTGGTAAAGATATGTTTATGGCCATCTGAAGATGTAGGATTAATTTTTCTAATCAGGTCAAGTGCCTATGTATTAAATGGCTATGGTGTCAAAATTAGTTTTAGAGTCTTGGTTGGGGCATGAATTAGATTGGCATGTCATTGAAATTTATCATACTTCCTTACATATGCACTTGCATTTACATCCATTGTGGGCCAATAATAACTAGTATGTAAAAGATTTTTGGATAAGACTACCTTGCTCGAATGGGATCCACATATTCCTTCATCTACGTCCCATAACGCTACTATAGATTCTGTCAAAGTTAAACAACGAAGAAAAGTTCTATCAAAACTACAGTGGTAGAAGGTTGATCCAAGTAGAGTATAATGAGTGGAGTGATGGATAAAGGCTTTGGTTTGTTTTTGAGATAATTCAGGTGGTATAAATTGGTCATGAAGATAGTTATAAACATCTGAATACCAGATAGAATTAGGACCAATAATATCACAAATCATTGCAATAGTTGAAGGTTCATGAGCTAGTGTGAACAAATTCTTGATGAGGAAATAATACTCTCTAGCTTTATATATTTTTCAAATCAGATAGCTGATAGTATCCATGGCATCTACAGTTCTATTACTATCCCTAGGTATATGCTCAAATTAGATATCTATAATTTGTTGTTTTAGAGTGTCAACCATGGCCTTGTAAGGAACCAACTTGTCATATTTGGTCTGGAAATGGTTTGTGACCTAATTGATGATTAACTAAGAATCACCATAAACATAGAGATGAGATATGTTCTATTTTACTACCTATCAAAGTCCTGCAACAAGTGTTTCATACTTGACCATGTTGTTTATACAAGGAAAATTGATTATGAAAGACTTAAGAATTAAATCCCCTTATGGTGTAATAAATAAAAGGCTTGGCCTTGATCCATGTGTAGTAAATGATTCATCAAAATAAATCTTCCATTGCTACTCTTCAAGAGGTATGTCAATAAAGGTCATTATGGATTCATTAAGAAATTAGAATGTGAGTGGCTCTATGTTTGTAAGGGGTGCTTCAACAAGCTGATTTGTAAGGACCTATCCCTTGATTGCCTTTTGATTGACATACTATATTTCAAAATCACTAAGAAGCATGATCCAATTGGCCATTCTACCTTGTAAATCTATTTTAGATAGTAGATACTTGAGTGGATCTACTTTTGAAATGACCACGGTCTTATTGTTTAACATGTAGTGGCATAATTTATGAGTTATGAATACCATGGCTAGATAGGGTTTTTCAATGTGTATAGTTGTGTTCATACATGACCAATGTATGGCTTAAGTAGTATACTACATGATCTTTTCTATTGTCATCATGTTGAGCTAGAATTTCCCCCAAGGCACTATCTTTAGCTGATAGGTACAACAAAAATGGTTTTCTTAGCATAGGGGGTAACAAAACAAGCATATTTGCTTAATCTTTTAGCTACTAAAAAGCTATTTGGCAGTGATTATCCCAGTGGAATGCAACTCCCTTCTTTATAAAATGTGTAAATGGATGACACTTTTCTGCTAACTGAGATATGAAACGTCAAATTAACTAGATCTTGCCCTGTAAACTACAGAGATACTTTAAATTGGTCAGTGATGGCATCTCTATCATAGCTTAGACATTGGTTGGATTAACTTCAATTCCTTTATGAGACATGATGAATCCAATTAATTTACCTGATGTTAGTCTAAATACACATTTCTGTGGGTTTTATTAGACTGTATATTCACATAGTCTTTCAAATATTCTATGTAGCATTGTTGGATGGTCCGCTCTGGTTTTTTATTTACCTAGTATGTCATCGATGTAGTCTTCAATAATATCATGCATCATATCATGTAATATGATGGTCATGGCTCTTTGATATGTAGCTACAAAATTTTTAATACCAAATGACATTATTTGATAATATAATGTGCCCCATGGAGTGGTGAATGTTGTCTTGTGTTGGTATTTTAGTGCTAGTTTGATCTAATTGTATCCTAAAAAGCCATCTATGAGTGAAAGCATCTCATAACCCATCATGGATTTGATGATCATGTCAATATTAGGCAATGAAAATTCATCCTTAGGGAAATCTTTGTTTATGTCTCAAAAACTAGTACAAATTTTGATTCCTTCAAGCTTTTTACTAATAGGTAAAATATTAGATATCCATTCTGAATAGTCAATGGATCAAATACATCCTACTTCTAAGAGTTTTTCCAACTCTTTCTTTACTAATATAACAATGGGAGGATGCATCTTGCATAACTTTTTGTTAACTAGTTTGGCATCATGATTTACCATAAGGTGATGTAAAACCAAGGTGGGGTCCAAACCTGGCATGTCAGAATAAGCCCATGCAAAGATATCTACAAATTCTCTTAATAGAGTTGTAAAGACTTCACGTTCCTCCCCAATGAGGGACATGACTAATTTTATCCATTTAGGGTCTGATGGAGTCCTGATGTTTACCTTTGTTGTATCTTTGACTAGAAGGGTCGAACCATCTTCTAAGATAGTAGGAAAAGACTTGAACTATTGGAATATATCAAGGTCCTATGTTAGGACTAGCTCGTCAACTTATCCTAGGCATGATGAATCTGAGTCCCCCAATGGGAGATCTAGTCATGTGACAAAAATAGTAGGATTTTTTTGAAGAATTTGATTAAACACTTGTTGATGCTCAAAACTAAACTTAGATCCATAGGCAAGTTCATCATTGGTGGCCTCCTAGTCTAAATTTTAAGAATAATGATCAACCCCATCTAATGGCACATAAAATAGGTTTTCACCACTAGACTGGCCTTTATTTTTACTTTTTTCCTAGTCAAAAAGTGCCTCAAATAGGTTTTCACTTTGGGACCTCAATGTTTTATTTATTTAATTTTGGTTAAGGGTGTTCACCCGCTCTCCAAAATAGGCTTCAAGATCTAATGTGATTGAGAACCTTGATTTATGATCTCCCAACAGAATGTTATCTCTAAGGCCTAGAAAATCATAGAATGCCTCATCATTATGAAACTCATTAATTAGCAAACTGGATTCTTGTTAGTCACAATCTATCAGTTGGGGATAATATAATGGAAATAGGTTATTACAATTGATTGGGATAAGGGTATATATGGCATTATTATCAAATAGGTTAGTCTCAGCTAGGTCATTAATGATAAGGCTATGATCAGACTCTACTTTGCTATCGATATCATCATCACTAGTCTTTAGTGATGGAACTTGAATAAGATATGTGGGGTCACCCCTAGGCAATTTAAATCCAAGTCCATAAGTTTTTTTATACTTAGTCATGTAAATTAGTTCAATGGTTCCTTGTTGATTCGGTCTGAGGCCTCTTCTTTCATAATCTTGATGTTTAATGATTTGATTGTGAATGAGATATTTGGTTTTCTTGTAACAATCAACTAACTTGTCATTATATAACCATGATTTATCTCCTTTAAGAGGGTCTTGTTCTTGGCCAGATGCCGATACATGACTGATCCTAGATTATGAAGTTTATCTTTACCTTTTCATTTCCAATGCATGTGTGGGGTAACTTTAGGTCTTCTAAAGGTCTTTGGATTTTGAGGAAGATTGGCAATATGAAAGGTATCATGTGTTAAATATTCTCCTAGGCTATTAGCCAAAATTGTGTAATGATTGGAAGCTTCAAGAGGTAGCATATGGGAAAGGGAATCCTGGGTATTAGGATCGATACAATTGTCCTCTAGAGAATCAATAAGTATGGCCTTTATTTTATCCTACTTGGAACTTGGATTCATGTTGTATTGGTAATTGTAGCTTTGAAACTTGGCCTCAAGATGTTTGAAGTGCTCATATGGGTGCAAATCTCCTAGAATATTCACTTCCATCCCTGAGTGGGAGAACTTGATATATTGGTGCAACATTGATGGGACTGCACAAATCTCATATAATTAAGGCCTACCTAGAAGCATATTATATGGCAACTCAAGATCAAGCACATGGCAAAGTGTATCATGGGTCAAAGACCCAATGATAACTAGTAGGCTAATGGTGCCTTGTGATTCTCTCTCCTAATTATCATAGGCTTTGATAGTTATTATTTTTAATTGGATATTTTCCATTGTGTACCTAAGAATCTTGATGAGCTTTAGAGACACTATGTTGAGGCCTGATCCATTGTCTGTAAGGACACATTATATTTTATGTCATTTTATATAAACTTCTATGTACAATGGATTATTATAGAGTGGGCCAAGGGAAAACATATCTCTTTGGTTTAATGTGACTTGTTGGGTAGGGGCTAGGTGTCCAACCAAAGATTGAAATTTATTAGGGGATATGTCATTGGAAATAGTGGAATAGGTTCTGAACTCATTCAAAATATTCTTGTAGATTGTCAACATTCATAAAAAATCTAAAATAGAGATCTATATAGGTGTCTTCTGCAATTGTTCCACAATATCAAACTTCTTTTCTGGGTTAGTGGTAAATGGCTTATTCTAAGGTTGAATGGTTGGTTGGATAATGGGAAAAGTGGCATATGGTTGTCAGCCTGAGATGGTAATCCTTTACCTCCAAGTTATGATTAAATAATCAAGATTAAATATAGGACCATGATTGCTAACAAATGGTGGTAATGGTATGGGACCAAATAGGACAATTCTTGGTTGTCAGTGCACTTGTATGTGGTCATGAGGTAAGGATGAGTTATCGATATAAGGTCCAAAAGTGGAAGCCCCAGTTTGTTGGTTCACTTACATGTGGTCCTAGGTCAAAGAAGTATTATCCATGTAATTTCATTGAGTTGCATTTTTTATCAATGATCTAGATTGTTTGGTGCTTGATCTAAGATTAATGGAGATGGTATTAACGCTACCTCCTACAATATAACCTATAACCTTGTTATGTCATGTGCAACTACATGGTAGGTTTTTTGGTTGTTACCATTCTAACCTTGGTTTTTCCCATTGTTCCAACATTGTTGGCTCTATTATTGATTATATTGGTTTTGCTAGTTTTACTAGTTTATCTGGTTTAGCCTTTGATTTTGGTACTGTTGATTTTGTTGTTGCACTAGTTGTTGTTGTCATTGTTATTGTTGGTTATGTTTTGGAAAAGGGTTTTGATAGATGCCAAGAGTTTGATTGGAGGTGGAATCCCAACCATACAATGTGATCTCCTCATTATCCAACATATTTTTAATTAAATGCTTGATTTGCACACATCTTCATAAATTGTGCCCATTAACCTGATGATACTCATAGAATTCATTTTCACGATACCAATCAAGATAAGGGATTCCTTGAGGATAATGCTTTGGTATAGGCTAAGTAATCAATTTAGAGAAGATAAGTTTACAAAATACATACTTAATAGGCTCTCCAAGGTCACTAAAAACATGATGCATATCATAGTTCTCCTTAGAGAAGGGTTTTGCAATGGCAAAGGTTGTGGCATTTATCATGTAAGTCTTGGTTATTGTGATTGCGGTGTTGGTTGGAGAGGTTGTCAGGTAAGAGTAAGCTAAAAAGGTGGTACAGATGATGTTTTCACTATTTGGACATGACGTGACTCGGTTACTCCATTTCCCATAACATTCCTATTGTATTTGAATTGCTTTGGTCTATCTTGGTTATTGGCCTATGCTAGTTGTGATTCTTGCACTTGATTGGATGTTGGTTTTGGCCACTTACCTGATTGGTACATTGGATCTGATTAGTTGAATTAAGCTTGATGACTCCTTTATTAATGATCACTCACTTGATCAACAAACCTTTGTCAATGATTTATTTAAAGGTATGTGCACACTACATTTACAAATGATAGGCTATCTCATTATGCAATTTTTTTAGTGAATTGACTTGTAAGTGATCTCCCTCATTGTAGATAGCTTGCAAAACTCTCACCAAATTTTTGTTTAGCTCTCATCAAATCAACCAATGAAATCTCATGCTCAATATTATAGTAAAAGTGTTTCACAAACTTATCTGAAAGATCATCAAAATTAGTTACTGAATTCTTAGGCAACTTTAAGAACCAATCTAAGACTTGTCTAGCTAAGCTCCTTGGAAACAACAACAAAAGGTATATATTTTTATATGCCACTGGATAGCATGTAACAAAAAACTCGGTTAAATGGGCTTTAGGTCACCTTTCCCCTTGTATTTATCAAATTTTGGTGGCTCATATCTTGGAGGAAATGGAATCTAAAGTACTCCATATTGAAAGGATAGGAACACACATCATCCAACTTAAAAATTTTAACTTGTTTCCCTGCTTGGATGGCTGAAATTGCATCTTTCATTTGTTGTAACTCTTTATCTAAGAAAGTTGTGGGAATATGGACCTAGGCATATGGTTGAGTGTTCACAAGTGAAACACTTTGACCAGGGTACAATGGAGGTATTTGTTGATATATATTAGATTAGTTAGGAAATGATCTAGGAATACACATATGTGGATTAGGATGTGATTGTTAAAATTACATGTTTAGTTGTGTGATATTATAGTTTGGGTTAGTGATGAAGGTTTGACTTAGAGGATTTTGAGGTTGGGATGGAGGTATATAACTATACTATGTTTGTTGTGGTTGAATAGGGATATATTACCAACTACTCGAACCTTGTTATTGAGTTTGAACTTGAGAACTAAGACCCTATCTCTGAACTTGTGGTATATTCTATACAAAAGGAAATTGTTCCCTAACATGTTTTTGAGAGACATTAAAACCCCCTTGTTACATGAATCCTAGTTGGGAAGTGAATGCATGTTGGATATTTGGCACCTATCACTAACCAACATGAATACATTATTGATTAAACATCATTTGGTTTTGAATTGGCATGTTGGTATGCAAAGAAGAAAGTATGTTTTTTTACTACCTAATGAGGTAGAACATTATTTTCCCTTAGTTGAAGTGGAAATATGTTCAGCCTCTATTATGTTGGTATATTCATTTTTGCCTATTGTTTTGGAATTCTACTCATCACTTGTTAAGGAGGAATAGGATTCTTCACATTCTATTATTGAGGCACGACATTGGTTTTTGGTTGACTACATGATCCTATTGGTTGTGCACTTGATAAAGTAGTTGGTTGAGGATTGGAAGTAGTTGGTTGAGGTTGAGGTGTAGAGGCTCCCATTCCTAGGTACATGTTGTTGACTAGTTATTTGTATATTAGTACCACTTTGATTTGGATTGTACATTGTTTGCACATTATCCACTATGTTTTGCTCATTATTCTACATAAAAGTAAAAGACATTCTTAGATAATTGGTGTATGCAACAAGTTGTCTACCAAAGTGTTTTGTGTGAATGGGTCTAAACTCTGATTATCTTAACTAGTTAACTCTATCAAAACTCCTATTGAAGGAACTAAGTCAATAAGAGGTTTACTCACCATGGTCATCTAATTGAAATTACACATTATATTCAGGTAGGTTTGATATGCTGACTGCATTTGGTTAAAGTGGTCTTCTATGAGGTTTTTTCCTTTGTTAGGCATATTAGGGCCTTGATACATCATTTGGACTAGAGTTAAAGGATTGCTAGAAGAATCCTATTGACTATATAATATGTTGTGAGGCATTCTTACTAGGCTTGGTAAACTTTCATGATGGAAGTCCATTGGAAACACAGCCCCTAGTTTTATGGCTTTAACCAAAATCTCATCTTTATTCTCTAAAAAATGATGCTCAAACAAAAATGGATCATACGTGGAAGTCATATTAATAGAGTACGATTGTTGAGGAATTTGTTCTTCAATTATGGGTATCATAGCTAGGTATTATGTGGTTTATTCTTGGTCCTGTTCTAAATATGGTGTCATATTAACCAAATAATTAGCCAATGGATCTTGGTTTTGTGCCCCCATTTGAGTACTATAAGAGGGATAAGGATCCATCTCATACGCAATATTATTTGCATAGGGGTCTTGTACCATTTCTTCTTGTACAACCACACTGCTAATCCCTAGATTGTACATGAGTCCACTACAAGTGTAGGAATACATGTTGGGATCCATAGTGAATGTTATATGATATAAATGGAAGAGAGTTATACAAAATCTAAAAAGACAATGTCTAAAAGATGATATTCAAACTTGGTCTAGATTCATCAAAAGGATGGAAAGGTTTAAGCAATGATTTGTGATAAAATAAGCTAATGATAAGTATCTAACGTTACACATCTTATAAAAAAAGATTAAGTAAATAGACCAAAAATTAAAATGTCAAACTTTAAGGTTGAAGTGTTTCAACTCAGTCTAATCTAGGAAATAAACCATTGCTAGATCTTTTGGCCAAATGTGGCATCAAAATCTAGGCCCAAACAAGGCATGTGCTAGGATTCTTGGCCAAACGGTGTCAAAAGATAGACTTTAAAAATAGATGAAATTTTAATTTAACAGATTTGAAACACTTATAAGAAAAACTAGGCATTTGACTCTTAGACATGAACTTGATCAAATAGGTATAAGGTATGAAACAAAAGACACTTTAGAGATAGTTTATTTTCTGATAAATAATGGTATAAATATTGGTTCTTTTGATAAATAGGCTAGACAAATGTGAATGACGTAATGGTGCTAGATAAAGATTGACAAAGGTATACTCAGTTAGCTTGAAAAATGTGTACAAACTTGAAATCTATTTTAAAAAGGTCTATAAAACAATGTTTGAAATGTTTTTGGTAGTGTGATAATGCTATACTACTCAAAATATGTGACAAAATGTTTGTTTCAAAAAAAACTCTTTAAGGCAAAGATGGTTTTACACAAAATTGGCAATGTAACACTACCCTTCTTAACTCAAATGACATACATACCTTCAGAGCTTTGACAATATATCTAATGCAAAAAAGTATGTATTCAAATTATCTTAATGGAAATAGGATGGTAAAACAAAAATGTTTGGTGCATAGACTCAAAGTGTAAGTGTTTATAAAAAAATGACTTATGTATACCAAGTGGTGATAATGACTATGAGTCTTAAACAGCCTTCAACCCAAATTGAAAATTGAACCTAACTTACCTCAAGTTTAGTGCAAATGGTGAACCGACTTAACACATCAACCCTATGAACTTATGAAAGGTGAAATTTTGAATTTAGATTATAAATGAAGGAATTTAAACAATGTTTGGTAAAAGTCTAGATTTAATTGGGCAGTATAACTATGCCAAAGTGGATGATATGACTCCAATTTTGATGAAATTTGAAGAAGGAAAATTGATGATTAACATGGGCAGCATAATGCCTCTTTGTTCAAAGGAAAATGAGGACTATGTGTTTTTGTTTGTATCATTTGTTCACACCAAATTTTGACTTCAAACAAGAATTTAATCTAGGACAAAACCAACTAATTAATTACTCGTAGGTCCTAGAATGACAAGGTTGCTTGGTATTATTGGAATCCATTAATATACGTCATTTAAGAGGCTTTTTAATGTTCATCCAAAAATTAAAATGCACATTATATAGTAGGATTTTTACACCCCCTTTTCTAAAATGATAGTTTTATGACATGGACCTTGAGGCACACCTTTCACCAACAACACTTTCACAGTAAGTGGGGATTTATCTAAAATCAACAAGTTTTATAATGTCTAGATGGATCAATTACCCAATAAATTTCATGTCATGCTGCAAAAAAATGCACTTAAATTGGGTGTCTATGGAACTTGGCTTGTTGTAAAAAGGTCTTGCCCTTTTTTAAACCACTACATCCATTGCTTTCTCATTTTAGTGCCATGTCTAAAGTGTAGATACATCCTGTAGACACCGCAAACGTGTCTGCACCTTGGTTCTCCCCCTTGGTCCTTTCTCCCTCCTAGTCCTCCTTGGTCCCTAACCCACCTAAGTCTTATTAATTGGAAATAAACATCTATTTTTAATTAAATAAGGCCCCCTTTCCACCCTACCCTTGCCACCTTGGATCCTCCCTTGAATCCCTCCACCTTCCCCCTAGCATTTATTAGGCCAAATCTCTCCATTATATCCCCCCGCGCCCATTTTAGCATCCTCGTGACCGTTCTTCCCATGACCCCTCGCCCGGCGGCGTGCAAGAATGGGCAGAGGCTATTTTTAGCCTCTGTGCCCATCCTGCGACCACCGACGTCGGCGACCCTTCGGCTGACGTCGGTGAAACTGCCAGCGTCGGCAGCCTTCATTATCCCTTTCTGCATCCGTTGCAGCCCCTGGACTCTTGAGCTCAAAAACAGACTTCTCTCGACGCTTTGGCTTTCGTCTCTCCTCTGTCTTGACCTCGTGCAACAGCAGCAACAGGTGAAAAGGCTCTGGATCAGGTATTCTCTTCTTGCAACAAGTCTTCCGTGGCTCCAGCAACATCTTCTCCTCTCTTCATTCAGCAAGCTAAAAGGTAAGCAAGTCTGGTTTTTTATTTTTTCATTTATTTAGTATTCAGTGATCTATCCTATTTGTTGTCTTCTGCTCCCTCTGTCCTTCCCCCTGAGAGGCTGCAAAGCCTTCTCAGGCCCTGTCCTCTGTGAATCCTCCCCTTCCCTGTCCTCTGTGTCTCTTCCTCTTCCCCATCCCTCTACCAAAAAGACCTTGCATCAGGGACCCAACCTAACCTGCTTCATCTCCCCAGTCCATCCAAACTTGTCCCCATTCAGTCTCAGACCCGTCCACAGTCCAGAAAGCAACCCAGACCCGACTACAGGCCACAACCCCGACCGACGCCGGTCACTACCCCAACCGACGTCGGCAGGATAGCCGACGCCGGCAGATCAGATAACCGACGCCGGCGACATTTCCGACCTCGGCGACTGTCTTCAGCCCAACAGCTCTTTCAGGTAATCATTTTGTTTTCTTCTTTCCTTTCTAATTTCTTTGTCACTTCTGTATTCTGGCATTCTGTCTTTTTATCAGTCATTTATCTTTATCAAACAGTGGGTTGACCTCCCTTAAGGAAGTTTTTACACTTCTGGGAACAGGCTTTTGCTTGGCAACCCACTGCCTATCCATCTAACGTTTTCTTGTCCAAGTTTCTTTTTTCTTGCAGGTGTCATTCCTCCACAGCCAAAGAGGAGTGCTCACAAGCGTCTGGATTTACGGTGCGCAATCTTTAGTCCAGGTACTTCCCAAGCCTTGTCCATTACTTTCTTTTAGTTTCTTTCTTTTAAGTCCGAAAAGCAAATTTGAGGTAGAAACATCTCTGGCACGCCCGGTGGGACCCTAGGTTCCTCCTGGGTTCCTTTTCTTTTTCATTCATTTAGGTGCATTTAGGCTCCTTCCTTCTTGTCTCTTTCTTCTATTCCAAATGACACTATAAGCAGGACTAAAACGAACCTTTTTTCCTTGCATTCTAGACTAGTCTAAATATCATACTCTCAACCCTTTCTCAATCTTGTCTTCATAACAATATCACATTTCGACTTGGGCATTAAAACGTATTGCACTTTCATTTTTGCTTGTGCTTGCATTAGTCCACATCTAGTAACTTAGGCGCATATTGAATAAACCGTAGACACTTGATGTTACACTACCGAATCACATGCACTAAAACACACATAAAACTTACCTGAGACAAGGCCCGACTGGGATTTCATCACCCAGCGGATACCTTACCCGTCCTGGTGACCCCACTTGGATTTCATCACCAAGGGGGAAGCCCACTCCGTTCTCTAGCGGAGTCTAAACTCTAGGCGAGGTATATCTTGGCTAAGCGAGACCAGCTAATCACTGGAATCGTGAAGTGAGGGGAGCTTGCTCCTTAGCACCAGGCCATGTACCAGACCCTAACACAGATCTTTGAGCGCCTAAAACAACACCTAAAACCATCTTTAGACCGTCTTCTTCTAGGACCCATTTTTCAGCCAATCTCCCCAAACATTCATCTAAGGCATAAGCCACAAGTTTCTAAGGTTAATTCCTAGGATTTATCGCTTAGGCTTGTCTGTCTTTCTCTGTTTTCCTCTTCTCATCTGTTTGTTTGAGTGTGTGAGGACGCTTTCTTCTTTGTTTTTCCAAGAACCTTTTGGTTCTCTGGAAAACACAGTCACCGACATCGGTTCTGCCACCGACGTCGGCTTCCCCTGTCACCGGCATCGGTTCTGCTACCGACGTCGGCTTCATCTGTTACCGGCATCGGTTATCTGACCGACGTCAGCCACATTTCCTACCGACATCGGTTTTTCAACCGACGTCGGTCTCTGTCACTATCCTTTTTCTTCAAAACCAGCAGCCTAAAACCTGTCCCTTCTCTGTCAAAGACTCCATTCTAGTTTTCTGAGACTGCAATAACACAGTTTCTGGAACCAAGACTCTCTTCTTAACCACTTTAGCCAACAAACGCTTCCGTCTACCTCGTCCCTAACCAAGTCCTATCATGGAGTTCCACTCAGAAACTGAAAGAACTCCTACAGGACCGACCCCGACCCTGACCCCGACTCAAATTCCCATCATCCCTGAAGGGGACCGAGATTTCGAGAGATTCTTGGACCTCAATACCGCAGCCCTCCAAAACTATCTCGTGAGAAACCCAACGCGAGACCTTTCGGGTGACATGGCGACGACATCCACACCATTCGCCACCCAACCCTTTTTGACTCAGCCTTTCACCTCAACTATTAACCCAACCATGGCCAATACGCAAAGTTTGGCCTCCCCATCTATTTTTAGACCGACCTCCATCGGGGTTCCATTACCCCCTCAACCGCCTATAATCCAACCAAGTTCTACATCATATCAGAACTTGATTGTCTCGACCCCTCATACTCTTGCGCCCACAAATGTAGGCATGCCAACCTGTCTTTCTACTAGTGCTGCCATTCAACCACCTTTGGCGGTGCCCAGTCACCCCATACCTTCGACCTTCATAATGCAACCACCTCTAGCCTCCACTTCTGCCCCTGCGACTAGTCATCCATACATTGTACAACCGACTATGTCGCACACCTCCTCTAGCCTCTTCCAAGCGCCTTACAACCTAGGGGGCGCTCAACCCGCCAATCCGTCAGCAGATCTTATCAAGATGCTGATGGATAAAATGTCCAATCTCGAAGCCTCCATTTCCGGTTCAAGCAATACTTTGTCATATGACCAAATTTGCAACGAGCCTATCCATCCTTCCGTCCCCATTCGACCATACCCTAACCATTGGGAGCTTCCTAAATTCACTCGCTTTCAGAGTAAGGAAGACCCACAACAACATCTACGGGCATTTAGACATGCCTGTTATCTTATTGCCCATGACGATGCGTTGCTTTTGCGCACGTTCCCTATGTCGCTTTCTGGCCCTGCCCTTGACTGGTATAGTTCTCTTGCCAGACACTCTATCTTTTCATTCATCCAACTCGCCCAACTGTTTCTTGACCATTTCTCAATCAACATCACCAAACAAGTCTCAATCACAGACCTTTACTCCATCAGGCAATTTGATGACGAATCTGTTGTCGATTTTGTCGCTCGTTGGAGAGGTCTGATCAACCAGCTCTCCTTCTCTTTACCTCAACTCGAGCTCATCAAGCTTTTCTCTCGAGCATGTGCCAGACACATCTCTTCTACCTTGCGGATTCAGACATTCCGTACCTTTGACGAAGCTTTCATCATGGCTCGAAAGCTTGAACTCTGCGCCCTTGAAGAAGATAAGGTCAAATTGCGTCATACCAATGCAAAATCCACTGGCCATTCTTCTTCCAGACCTTCTTCTTCTGCCAATTCCGAATCCAAAGGAGTGGCCAACACTGTGGTCGTTAGATCACCATCCTCGACAACAACTAATCAATCTCAACCTTCGACATCTCCAAGCATCACCAAATAATTCCAACAACGGTACATTCAGCGTTCTTACACTCCACTTGGAGAACCATACGCTTCCGTTTTGGAAAAACTTCTCAAGCAGGGGGTCCTCAATCTCCCTCCAATCTGACCACTTCAATTTGACCCTTCAAAAGCCATCCCTACATGGTATAGGGAGGCCGACTTCTGTCCCTTTCATCGCGTCCAAGGCCATGACATCGACAACTGCCGAACCTTCAAAAACATCGTCCAAAACATGATCGACAAGGGGGATCTTATTTTAGATAACCCGAACGCCCCTCCTAACCAACATATCGACATCTTCAAACACCCTTTCCCCAATCATCCGCCTACTCAAAACAACGTCCAGACTTCGACCAATGACCCTCAAGACCATGACATTCACACAATTAGCACCATCTTGCCTCTTGTCCTTGACCAACCTCTTCCATTAAAGGATGAGGAACCTTCTTCTCCTACTAGTCCTCCATCTACCTCTCTTGTATTGGAAGACGCTTTGACCACATCAACGCCATCAAGCCCATCTCCATTCGAAGACTCTACCTTGCCTACTCCTCAACCACACGTAGAAGGCATGATCATCTATGCCCTCTGCCCACTCGAGGAGCCGCTCTCTCTTATTTCTTCTCCACCAAGAGAAGAACCAGTCTCTCCACCCATTTCAACCGAGGAAGACCCAGTCACGGTTTCCTCTTACCCTTTGCATGAGATTTCTACATCTCGCTCACCTTCGTCCACATCTAAACCCAAACCCACATCTAACCTCGCCTCACACAATAGTGGCCCTCGACCCAAACACACGAAGACTACTAGACCACATCGAAGAACTCCTCCCCCACCTTCGTCATTACCTTCAATCTTGGGCCCGCATCCGTCCACTTTAATAGGAGTGCTTCCCACTCCCATCCTTCACAGAGGCACATCACCTCCATTATTCTATCAACCCATCAGACATACATCTCATCCAAACCCTCGACCTATACCTCTTTCACCTCCCAAACCAACGTCACCAACCCTCACTGCAATAAATCATCCCGACCCGTTAGCAGGTTCATATGCCTTGCTCTTACGGCAATTGTTGCAGTCTTCTCGCCTCCATCTCCCACCTCTTAAACCATATCAATCTCTCAAACCTAAACCACCTTGGTTCGACCACACTCGCATTTGTGCGTATCATCGCACGCCTAGACACGACACGGAGCATTGTCATGCCCTCAAGGTCGCCATTCGCCAATGTTTGGAGAATGACACCTCTCTTCTCGACCACATCATCAATAAACCTTCAACACCGCCTCATCCATCACCTCTCGGATCAAGACCCTCTTGGTTTGACAACTCTACGTTTTGTCATTATCATCACACTCTGGGACATGACACTGAGCGTTGTTGCACTCTTAAAGCTGTCATTCGTCAACACCGGAAAAATGATTCCCTTCTCATCAAGGATCCTCTTGACTACCTCTTCGACAAAACATCAACCCCGACTCATGCCTCTCCAACCTCATCACTTAAACTGGGATCTCCACGCCAGCCTGTGGTCCCTTTGCCGCCTTTGACCCCCTTATTCGACATTAATACCATCCATCTAACCACTAAACCTCAACCGACCTTAACCAATCTTTCAAACATTCTCCCTACCCGCTGGGGGAATTCACCCTTCATCCAAACCTCGACCAACCTTTCAACCCAGTCTCTACCACATATCAATCACTCATCTCGACCAAGTGTCCATCGACCCAACCCCCGACCAATCATTCGACCAGTCTCACCCAAGCTTCAACCAAATATCAATCAACCTGACCTCTCAACCAAGCATTCAACCTTTTTCAACCAACCAACGACAATGTCAACCAACTTCACATCCATCAATCAACACCTGACCAATCTGGAAAGAGGCAAATTGGGGCAGGTTTGCTCCCAATTGACTCGGACCTTAACGCACAAGCATGGCCCAGGGTCTTATTAGACCTTAAACCCCTTTTTATGTCTTGCATCTTCGACCTTTCTTCTGTTAGTCGAGTACTCGTCTACTTGACACGTAACTTGAGCTCGTCCCTTGAGCACTCCTCGTCCTCTTAATCCTCATTCCTTTCAACCCTATTCCCCTTTAACAAGTCCTCTACAACCCTTTTAGGATGCAGTGATGCTTTGTCCTAATAAAAGGGGCGTCCTTGAACTTCTACAGTCTTGTCCGTGACTCTCATTTCTATCAAAATCCAAATCAAGATGTCAAAACATATCCATGGTCACTAAATCAAGTCAAATCAAAAAGACAGACTGATCCCTCGAAGGACAGCTGTACTATCATTGCTGTATTACTAGACTGATCCCTTGAAGGACAGCTAGGCCAACTTTTCAAACATTTTAAGCAAAAATATAGACCACTCCCTCGAAGGATGGCTATGACTAATCTGGCAATAAACAACACTATTTTAGAAGCTTCCCGCATCGATCAGCTTCGCAACATGACCATACATCAATTGACATCTCTATGCAGGCTTCCCGCATTGATCAGTCTGCGCAAAAAAAAAAAAAAAAAAAAAAAATGAGTCACGGACATCGGCTTGTAGTTGTCTCAGGGTCTCCTATAAAAGGGGCAAGGTTATTCCTGCTCTTAAACTGGGTTACCCTATCCTCCTCCTATCACCTGCTCAAGGGACTTCGAGCTCACTTTAATGTCAAAGTGATTCGATTACCGTTCTAACACCATACTGGTCAACGACATAATGCATGAACGGGGCTTTGGTTCTAATCACCCCTATCTATGCTTCCTTTCTGGTCCTTGTCAATGAAAGAGCAATTCGCCTTTCACTTGTCCTCTACACTTTGGTCACATTTAACCACATCAATTATCGACTCAAACCAAGCTACTTTTCATCCCATCAGGCATCATCCTTGTCTTTTTCGCATAGTTCCCATGGACACCAATACACATGGAAACTATCGACCAGACCCAATTTATGTTAAGCATAAACCAATACTTGCTGAAGCATAAATAGACCTTCCATTCATTTTTTAGCATGCATCCATCGCGACTATGGAAACTTGCTAGGGATGAAAGACTCTCAACCAATTCTACAGAATACACCATCTGTAGCATCTTTTTATCCTCATCTTAGCCTCATCATTTCGACGCTTGACCGCATCTCATCATCGACCAATCTTCTCAATTCGTCCGAACTACATTGGTCTGAGGCCCTATGACCAGGGCTATGTAGGCAGCACTCAGATACCACATCTTCTGAGGTTAGCTCGACCACCCCTTTTTGTTCGTCTCTATGATGGACAAACCTTCTCTTCTTTGACTCTTATCGCGCCCAACTTCGTCAACTTTGACCAAGACCTTTTGACCAAGACCTTTGACCACGACCAATCATCGACTTTGACCAAGACCAATCAATCCCTCTGACCCTCCCTCCCTTTTAGGGAGAACTACATCGGCCTGAGGCCCTGTCACCAGGGCTATGTAGGCAGCACTCAGTTGACATGGGGTCTTCTGGGGTTAGCTCGGCCGCATCCTTTCATCCATCCATCCTCTTGACCAATGACCATTGGAGATCATGCCTATCTCCTTCGACCTTCGACCACTTCCAAGACAGCGTGTTGCCTTGGTTTTTTTTGCGTGTATGCTATTCCACGGTTGGTTAGCAGAATTGTCTGCAGACTTTTTTTGACCCTTCACAAGTATAGGATCGCAAGCCAGTTGATCCCTACTACTTGTGGCTTTTTCGTGTTTCTGGGAGCACTTCCTGAGCCCTGGATACCTGGGACACGACGACCATTTGGAGCTTCAGCTTAGATTGAGTGACCCGATCAGCAGACGACTAAATGCTGGGGCCCGGTTACTTCAATTTTGGCACTCCTTGACCCTTGACCTGCGACACTTTTGACCTGACCATCTTGTGCAGTGGACTACGCGCAATCACGACTATGGCAACGTTTTCACTCACTCTCTTCTATCCATTTCTCTATCAAATCGACACTCGATCTTCGGTTCCCTTCTCTCGACTATCGCTTTGAGGGGGGAACACCTCATCCTTTTTCTGGGGCAACCAACTCCTGTTTTTGTCTTGCAGTTCGTCTAGAACAACCAACAAGACAAAAAGGGGCAAATGTAGACACCGCAAACGTGTCTGCACCTTGGTTCTCCCCCTTGGTCCTTTCTCCCTCCTAGTCCTCCTTGGTCCCTAACCCACCTAAGTCTTATTAATTGGAAATAAACATCTATTTTTAATTAAATAAGGCCCCCTTTCCACCCTACCCTTGCCACCTTGGATCCTCCCTTGAATCCCTCCACCTTCCCCCTAGCATTTATTAGGCCAAATCTCTCCATTATATCCCCCCGCGCCCATTTTGGCATCCTCGTGACCGTTCTTCCCATGACCCCTCACCCGGCGGCGTGCAAGAATGGGCAGAGGCTATTTTTAGCCTCTGTGCCCATCCTGCGACCGCCGACGTCGGTGACCCTTCGGCCGACGTCGGCAAAACTACCGGCGTCGGCAGCCTTCATTATCCCTTTCTACATCCGTTGCAGCCCCTGGACTCTTGAGCTCGAAAACAGACTTCTCTCGGTGCTTTGGCTTTCGTCTCTCCTCTGTCTTGACCTCGTGCAACAGCAGCAACAGGTGAAAAGGCTCTGGATCAGGTATTCTCTTCTTGCAACAAGTCTTCCGTGGCTCCAGCAACATCTTCTCCTCTCTTCATTCAGCAAGCTAAAAGGTAAGCAAGTCTGGTTTTTTATTTTTTCATTTATTTAGTATTCAGTGATCTATCCTATTTGTTGTCTTCTGCTCCCTCTGTCCTTCCCCCTGAGAGGCTGCAAAGCCTTCTCAGGCCCTGTCCTCTGTGAATCCTCCCCTTCCCTGTCCTCTGTGTCTCTTCCTCTTCCCCATCCCTCTGCCAAAAAGACCTTGCATCAGGGACCCAACCTAACCTGCTTCATCTCCCCAGTCCATCCAAACTTGTCCCCGTTCAGTCTCAGACCCGTCCACAGTCCAGAAAGCAACCCAGACCCGACTACAGGCCACAACCCCGACCGACGCCGGTCACTACCCCAACCGACGTCGGCAGGATAGCCGATGCCGACAGATCAGATAACTGACGCCGGTGACATTTCCGACCTCGGCGACTGTCTTCAGCCCAACAGCTCTTTCAGGTAATCATTTTGTTTTCTTCTTTCCTTTCTAATTTCTTTGTCACTTCTGTATTCTAGCATTCTGTCTTTTTATCAGTCATTTATCTTTATCAAACAGTGGGTTGACCTCCCTTAAGGAAGTTTTTACACTTCTGGGAACAGGCTTTTGCTTGGCAACCCACTGCCTATCCATCTAACGTTTTCTTGTCCAAGTTTCTTTTTTCTTGCAGGTGTCATTCCTCCACAGCCAAAGAGGAGTGCTCACAAGCGTCTGGATTTACGGTGCGCAATCTTTAGTCCAGGTACTTCCAAAGCCTTGTCCATTACTTTCTTTTAGTTTCTTTCTTTTAAGTCCGAAAAGCAAATTTGAGGTAGAAACACATCCCATGTGCAAATCCAACACTAGAAGGTAGTTTAACTGCTCAAACCTCTAATCCCAGTGGGAGTGGTTTAAGTCAATGTCGAGAGATGAAACTTCAAGTCAAATATTCCCGATAGAAATTGTGAGAGGTAATGAAGTCCTCCTCATAAGCCAAAATGCAATAAAATAAATTACTAATAGAAAGACTTTAGGGTCGTTTCAAGATCACCCAAACTATTATGAGTTTTTGGGGAATGCTTTAGATGACATTCTTTCTATGCCTTGGACTAGGCATGTTTTTAATAAAGATGGCACTTTTGATTCCAAAATTTCCCTAAAGGGGATGGATGGAAAAGCATACATACAAGAACCTTATTTTTGCCAATCAATTAATTAATCATCTATTGAATACAAATTTGACAAATGATTCCAATTTTAAGCACTAAAAAAAAATTGGTGATGTTATTTTGACCCCTTGGTATTAAATTCTAAAAACATGTAAATATTACAATAAAAAAATATTAAATGAAACAATAAGCACCTACATTCATTTTAAACCCAAAGTTTGAAGTGTTCAAGAATTAGCATGTTAAAGATTCATTTTAGGTACCAAATTTGAAGTGTGCATGATTTATACCAAGTTCTTTTTAAAACTCTAAATTGAAGTGTATAATTATTTAAAACACCCAAATTAACTTCCAAACCATCCTTTCAACCTGAAAAAACATGATTAGGAACTGCCTGCTTTGAAGCACTTTAGAGGATGAGACAAGGACTTTTGAAAAATGAGCTCTTAGGTTGACAGTCAAGTTGGTTTGATAGGTGAGTCAGGTTGACAGTCAAGTTGGGTTACATAGGCGAGTTGGTTGACAAATGAGTTGGGTTGATAGGTGAGTTGGGTTGATAATTGAGTTGGGTTGCACAAGCGAGTTGGGTTGACAAGCAAGTTAGGTTGACAGGCAAGTTGGGTTGATAGGCAAGTTGGTCTGATAGGTGATTTGGGTTGATAGGTGAGTTGGGATGATAGGTGAGTTAGGTTGATAGTCGATTTGGGTTATATAGGTAAGTTGCATTGCACAGGGAAGTTGGGTGGACAGTCTTGAGAATAAAACTGTGGCTTAGAAAAAAAGGATTTTTACTCAAATTTTTATCTTATTTGCCTCCACACTCTAAAATCCTACATGATAATGGTTAGTATGTTGATTATAGATGCAATTTGACCAAAATTTTTAGGCTAGGTCCCACTGAGCATGCCATTTTTGAACATATGATTGAAATAGGGAGAGATTAGTATTATGTTAGTATAAGAAATCAAAATAACACACTAAACTAACACCCTAAGCCTATCTCAAAGGAAGAGCTTAGTTAACAAAAAAAATGGAAAAATCAACTAAAACATGAAAAAAATACCTTCCTTCACCTTCCTTAGATGCTTTGAAATGCTTTTTATAGTGGCTTGCTCAGTTTGTGCTCATGAAGTTTGCATCAATGAAGTGTGGCTACCTCCATCTCTCCTTAGTACCTTGTTTGGATTTGACTTGGCTTAGCTTGGCTCAACATTTGGGCATTATAACATTAAGATGCAATGATTTTTAATGCATTTTGGCATAAAAAATCTTTAAAAATAATAGGCAAGGCCTCCTATTTATAGATTTTTGAAATAGTTTAGGATCAACCATGACCATCCATCTCAAGATTGAGATGTGTGGCCATGAATTAATCTAAATTATGTAATTAAATTCATAAATATCCCCCATAAATATTTGGGAATAAGGGGCATTTAAGAGGCATAGGAGGCATAAATGATGCATGGGAAGGTCTTAATGAGGCATGGGTTGGCTTGATGAGATATTTTATGCATTTATGGCCTATGGATGTCTTTCCAATAAATGATGTCATTTGATGATGAAGATATTTGATATCAATTTTTAAAAATAAAAATTCAAAAATTTCCACGGAAAATTAACTTAAGCTCTTGATTTGGTTTAATTAGCCTTAAACATGATTAGTCATTTTTTATGTAAAACCTTGGCAATTTGTGCACAAATTAATCAAATTAGTCAAAATGTCATATTATTGGCTCAAAATTTGACTGGATTAGAATTGGAAGTTTATTTTAGATGCGTTAAAACCATATTCCTATTTAGGATGTTTTCAACACAAAATAACAAAGGCACAAGTCTCATACAAAAAAATTGATAGAAAAGAACAATCTAGAGCACCTAGGTATGAAAATATCATTTTAACTTGAAATGATCTGATCAAAGTTAGTTACTTCATAAATTTCATTGCCCCATTTAATGACACTCTAGCCAAATTCGGCACTTTAATATATCAATTTCAACTCATTTAATGTGTTTTAGTGTTTTTAGGCCAAATTATGCATTTTGGTGGAAATTGGTCAAAATATTGATTGATGTCATTGGTGGCCAAATTTAGGTGTCTACAACCTCTCCTTGAGCAAGTTATTATGTGTTTATTTTTTGGCAAGTAGATTCTTCTTGTTTTCCCTATGTACTTGTCATGCCTTGCACCATCAAAGATTGATTGATGATGCCATTGAGGCAAGCATTCTAATTATGTGGTTGTGAACAAGGATAACACCACTCATAGTCCTAAACCAAGTTATTTTGAATGTGTATAATGGCTTTGGAAGTATTTGTTGTAGGTAAGTCATGAATATTTGGGGGTTTTGGTTGTGAATTTTTACCTTACAACTACTACTTACCTTGCTATTGTTACCTATCTCCTTAATATGGCTGCCTATTGGGCTGGGATGTTGGGTTAGCCTGCTAGTAAGGCTTGTAATTCTGAGATTGTTGCATCTTCATTGCTACTAACTCATTACCAAAACTCTTAAGAAGTGACTTAACCTCATATAATTCATCTTTAGGAGTAGGGTTCAAAACCAATGCCTTGCTTTTAGTGGGAATTAGAGCAATTATAGTAGTATAAGAGCTATTTCTAGGAATAGAAGCATTGATGTCTAGGGGCAATCTTTCTAGCTTGGATTAAACAATTATCTGCTCTTATCATAATTTCATAAGAATCAAGGATTGTGGTTCCACCCATAGACTGAATTACAATAGTTGTATCACTATTTAGGGCTCTCAAGTAATATAGGAAAGCATTATTTGAATTTGTCTTAACAAGTGCTGAAATCCTACTCCATGTCTTCTCAAAATGGAAATTGAAATCAGTCATGAGCTCATGAGGAGCCCATTGAATGGCAGTCAAATATTCAACCAAAGAAAGGTGGTCTATATTATCTTCAAATTGAATATCCATCATGGTGTCTAAATCATCCCAAACTCAAATAGAGTTGGAAGCAAGACTTATGTACCACTACAAAGCTTTACCCTTGAAAGAGGAGACTAGGAGTCTGATTGCAACATTCTCTTGTACCACATTGTGGAATATAAATAAGTTGTAAATATCTCATGTGTGCTCCATAGGAGTAGTGAAAGTTTCACCAGTGAAATATGGTAGGTTTTCTAAAGTTGAGGTGGGTATATCATCATATTGAGCCAAGTGGAGAAGGCTGGCCCCATTGAAGGCTACAAAATTTCTAGCCATTGTAGGAAGAATAAAATTGATAGGAGTAGGATTACTTATAGGGGATGCAAATAAATTTACCGGATATATTATATAACAAGGTACAACTGATTTGATCTCTTTTTAAGTGGAAATGACAATTCTAAAAAATCAGCATTCTTACCTTTTGTATTTGATCTCATTTGTTGGCTTGGCATACGTAACCCTTAAAATCCTGAAACTGTAAACCAATGGAGTTGCCATGTGCCTTTGAAATGTGTATGAAGCTTGCACAAATTTTGTTTAGAATATCACCAATTTATTTATACTTTTTATGTCCCACCAAGCATGCTAAAAACTATTATCACATAAGTTTTTCACTCATTCTTTGATGTAGAATAGCTCATTGTGCAACACCTAATGATACAATGGGAAAACCTATAAAGCCATGGGACTTTAGAAAATTGAGGTTAATCTTTGGAGAATGTTGGATTCCTTTCACTAAATCTAATGCAACTGATAAGACACCAGTTCTATATAAATTTTGTTCTTTTTTATTGTTCTTTCTCCTAAACTAAATTTGGACTAGAAAAGGGTTAAGAATGAAATTTTACAAAAATTGAAGTGGTGATTGCACCAAATATATTAGTGGGTGATCCATAAATAGTAAGTGATTTCACTTATTAAAAATTGTTTAAAAATAGATATTCTTTAAATATCAAATTTTCCTATCAAATTTCTTATAAATCCATTAAAATCAAAAATATAACTAGATTGAAAAGCAATATGAAAATTTACAAGCAAAAATAGAGATAAAAAAAACTCCGGAGTTGATAACAAAGTTCATCCATGTGGGACTACATCTCTACATTCCATAAAACATGAACTAATATATAAATGATGTCAAAGGAAATTTAATTCTTACATCACAATGTGCTCCTAGAATGGGCTACAATGCTACTATCTTGACTTTAAAAAGTCTTTCAAAAGATGGTTTTTGCCAATCTCCACTTCGCACTGAGTCACTTATGATGAACTCTTCTTGGTTTCTCTATCTTCTCCAATGAGAGCTTGGAGACTTTGGAATGAATGTTTCCAATGATTTGAAATGCCCCTCTAACCCCTTTATATACTTTTTATAGGTTCACTTTTTTCAATTGGGATGATTATCCACAATCTTATTTGATAATTATGATAATTATCCTTTTATAAATTCATGTTATGTAATTATACATTACATTTAAAATATGGGGTGATAATTATGTTCGATGGTTTATGTTTATCCTCCTTTACTAAGGTGGGATTTACAAATATAAAAGGCATTATTATTTTTCTCCCAAAATGGAGAAGGGTTGAGCTATTTTTTTGGCATTTTTTAAGGTTTAAGCATTTAAGTTTTGGCGCTTATGGTTTATCACATATAAATGGGATTTAAAAAGTAAACTTAGCCTTTTGATAAGGCTTTTCCACCTTTTGCATGGATTTAAAGCCATTCCATATCCCACATTCATGGGATTAAGGATAGGCTTTTAATTTAATCCCATGGTACAAAAGTGTTTCAGATGGTGCCACATAGAAATGTTGAATCTTTCCACATAGAAAAATGTAGACTTCCTCCACGTATCCTTATATAATTTGATATTAGGATATATACAAGAGTACCATTTTCCAATCATTGATTGACTCAAATTATACCATGTGTCAGTTTATACTTGTTGTGACATTTCACTTTATTACCACATCACTTTATTGCCACATCATCATTTTTATTGGGTTTGACCATAATTTTGACTAGCCATAACTTTCACATACAGACTCCATTTTTAGAACCATAAAATACATCAAAAATCTCTCAATGAGCTCTACACCATGAAACTAGTTTAGAAACATTCCAAGACCATCATTTTTTCTAGTTTGACCAATTTTAACCATTTATTGACCAAACTTTGACCAATGATAATTGGAGCATACGATGTCCATTTTTTGCATTCCAATAATTGTCAAAAAGCTCTCGATGAGATCTACACAATGGACCATGTTTAAATAAAACCAGGGAACATCTAAAAATATCCTTTAGATCATGCCTCCCCATTGAGAAGGTTTTTGGTCTCCAAAATTCTGATCTCTACTAAAATGAAGGTCCATTTTTCCCTTCGAGAAGTTTCATGTCTCTCTTCTTTGCCAAAGCATGTTCCTAAACAAAACAAAACATACATGAGAAAACATAGCATTGAAGGAAATATTACCTTTTTCTATCAACAACATCCTCATGTAACTACCCCAAATATTAGAATTATAATGATAGGTTATATTTGTAAACATTACCCTTCTTTCAGGGGATGGGCTCTCACAAGATATTATATCCTATCTTTTACAATCCCATACATGTGTTATTCCTTATAGAAGGTTGCCTTTCTAAGAGATAAATAAGGACTACCCAAAATAATACCACCAATATCTAGTGGAACCACATTTAGATCAAATTTATCAATAAACTTAGAATTGATGACAAACTTTAACCAACATGTTGGTTTTCCCTGTAATTTATCATCAACACATACCCAATCTAGTGGATATGGGTTAGGATGTGGCTTAGTTTGGAGTCCAAATTTTTGAACAATCTCCTCAAATATTAAATTTTCTTGAAATCCACTATCAAAAAGAGTATCTATTTTTGTATTTTTATAAATAACTCTTATGTGGAACTACTTCTTACCGTTCCATGGTAGTGACTTCTCCTTGGATGAATAAGTTGTCTCCTGGATTGATTGTGGTAGCTTTACTTCTTACTATGTAGGAATTTGAATGTCCTGCTTGCCTATTGACACTTGCACAACTTCCTCACTTTCTTTTAATTGTAAAAGATGTTTCTAAACTTTGTTAATTCCAAGATGACCATTATTGCAACTAATGCAATATTTCTTGTCTTCTTTCTTCGACAAGCTTTTCTTATCAACCTTCTGTGTTGTACTACTCTTCTTTTCATAGTCAAAATAGACATTATAGTACTAATGTTTCCCATACCTCACAAGGTTATCTTATTGGGAAGTCTTATTAGAAGAGACTTCACTATTTTCTTCCTAGGATATCCATCCTCTTTGTACTCACTCTATAGTACAAGTGGCTTTGGTTTTTAGCTTACTCTAGCTCCTTTGGAATGTTCCCCTCCATTACCATTTCCATAACCCATTCTGGCATATTATGGTTTCTTCTCAACCTATAAAGGCTTAGTCATACCTTGGATATTGATTCTAAGGCCTATTCCTTCATATCCCATCTTGACTAATCGCGTTGAGCCTGTTCCTTTTGTGTGTTTCTCAAAATCATAAAAAGAAACATCTATACTTTGTTATGAGGAAAAAGAAAATAATGTATCCTTTGTACACTTGGTATACATATAAGAAGTTTTATTACTTATAGATTTTGAATTTACACTATTTTCACTAGAATCAAAATATAATTCAATTATCGAAGCATTGTTAGCTTTTGTAAGTACATTATTAGTTTCATAATGACTACCTAGTGTGTATAAATTTGAAGATTCACTAATGTACCTAAAAGATAGTTTGGTTGTATAAACTCATACCAAACTAGATTTCATAAACATTATCATTAGTTAGCTGGATTCTATCTCCTGATGTTGTGTACTTGCCCTGTCAGGATGTGAGATAGAAATTATCTAGAATGATCTCTTCTGCTTCTTATGGGACTATATCAAGGGAAATGTTATTGAAGAATAAACCTCCAATACCAAAATACAAGATACAATAATATGTCACATGTCCATGTATCAGGCCATTATCTACTCTAAATGTCTTGGTTTAGTGTAATGAGTGAGCTTTCAATCCCAAGCCTTATACGAGACCTTCAGCGATGTAATTGGTTCCACTACTCCAGTCAAAATAAATATACATGAACTTTCCCTCAACCATAGCAATGAAATTTTTCCTTCAGGTATTCTCAAAGTGTAGCATAATCTCTAGCAATTTGGTTGGTAGAAGTTGTTGTATTATAGTTTATAGAATTGATCGATGATGTACTACTAGTCTCGATGATTGATTACATTTGGAAATGGTTGGTGCCTTGCCTTTGTCCTTGTTTCGCTTCTTGAACCAGTGTGGATCTTGACTTGGATGCAATATCCAATATTTATCTACAACATGTCCTCTTTTAGCATGATGTCCACAAAATTCTGAGTCTTCATGTGTTCTCTTCTTCTGACAATGTTTTACTTGAATCTCTACTCGCAGAGAGTTAACATTTTTTATTAGTTCTTCAATTTTCCACTCTTGTTCATGATGATGTGAAGTTATCATCTCTACCAGAGTGTTGTTCATCATCAACTAAAATTATGCTATGAATGGATCCATTTCTATATGTAAATGAGTGAAAAAGCTAGCACAAAAGTAGATTTAGTTAGCTCACCCTAGGTTAACTAAACCCAAACAATTTGGCTCTAATACCAAAATATGATTTGTAAATAGTAAGTGATTTCACTTATTAAAAACTATTTAAAAATGGATATTATTTAAATATCAATGTTTCCCATCAAATTGATTATAAATCCATTAAAATAAAAAATATAACTAAAATGGAAAACAATATGAAAATTTATGGGCCAAAATAGAGATAACAAAATCTTTAGAGTTGATAATGAAGTTCCTCCAGGTGGGACTACATCTCTAGGTTTGATAAAACATGAACCAATATATAAATGATGTCAATAAAAATTTAATTTTTACATAACAATGTTCTCCTATAATGGGATACAATGCTACCATCTTGACTCTAGAAAGTCCTACAAAAGATGGTTTTTATCAATCTCCACTTCGCACTGAGTCACTTCTGACGAACTCTTCTTTGTTTCTTTGTCTTCTCCAATGAGAGCTTTGAGACTTTGGAATGAATGTTTTCAATGATTTAAAATACCACTCTGACATATTTATATACTTGTTATGGGTCCACTTTTTCTGATTGAGATGATTATCCACAATCTTACTTGATAATTATGATAATTATCATTTTATAAATTTGTGTTATGTAATTATCCATTACATTAAAAATATGGGGTGATAATTGTTCCTCAATGTTTGATAGTTTATGTTTATCCCCCTTTACTAAGGTTTGATTTACAAATATTAAAGGCATTATTATTTTTCTCTCAAAATGGAGAGGGGTCGAGCCATTTTTTTTGGCATTTTTGAAGTTTTGACGCTTATGGTTTATCCCATATACATGGGATTTAAAAAGTAAACTTAGCCTCTTGATAAGGATTTTCCACCTTTTTCATGGCTTTAAATCCATTCCATATCCCACATTCGTGGGATTAAGGATATAATTTTAATTTAATCCCATTGTACAAAGGTGTTTCACATGGTGCTACATAGAAATGTTGAATCTTTCCACATAGAAAATTGTAGACTTCCTCCTCGTAGCCTTATACAATTTGATATTGGGATATGTAGGAGTACCATTTTTTAATCATTGATTGACTCACATTATTCCACATGTAATTTTTTACTTTTTGTGCTACTTCACCTTATTGCCACATCACTTTATTGCCACATCATAATTTTTATTGGGTTTGACCATAACTTTGACTAGTCATAACTTACACATACAATCTTCATTTTTTGAACCATAAAATGCACTAAAAATCTCTACACCATGGAAATATTTAAGAAACATTCTAAAACCATAATTTTTTCTAGTTTGACCATCTTTGACCACTTGACCAAACTTTGACTAATGATAACTAGAGCATACAATGTCCATTTTTCACATTCCAATAATTGCCAAAAAGATCTCAATGAGATATACACAATGGAACACATTTAAATAAAGCCAAAGAACATCTAAAAATATCATCTGGATTAGTGGGTCTTAATGCTTGCTTGATAAACACAACAGAAAAAAAAATCAATTGAGATTTGTTTAAACACAGACTCATGCAAATGAGAAATCAAAGGCAATATTTGTTATTCTCATAGAAGGTACAAGATTCACTTATTTTCATCAAATGATATTTTAGAAGGGTAAAATAACACAAAAAAAATTCTTG
Organism: Torreya grandis; assembly: GCA_037957365.1. Lineage (NCBI taxonomy): Eukaryota > Viridiplantae > Streptophyta > Pinopsida > Cupressales > Taxaceae > Torreya > Torreya grandis. The sequence goes on along the minus strand of JARHVA010000004.1, from coordinate 651,385 downwards.
TGACTGAAAATAAGAACTATAATATCCACAAATACTCAAATAGCTATACATACACAAGAATCTCTCAGATAAAAAAGATAAATATTAAATTTATTTTTGTTTACAAGGTTATAGATTGTATAAAATACATTCAAAATGTATAAAATATATCCTCTAATAGCAAAAAGATAGAATGGGTCATGGGGTCTGCCCATCTTTATACAAAAATATCTCATAGATGAGATGTAGTCACTAAAACTTGAATGCCTAGTAAAAAGAACCATGTGGATCTAGAACTTCATGCAAAAAGAGGTGAGGTATTTTATTTATGGTGTGTTTGACTTTTATAACAACTTGTAAAATAACATGCAAGAGCTAGGCATGGTCTTTTGCTTGGAATGAAATGGATGGAACTAAAATATCTCCATGCAATGCCCCTTCTTGTTTGTGTAGTTGAAAATAGCTCTTCATGCAAATGTGTGGCACCCAAAATAAAAATTGACTTCCAAAAAGATAATTGAAGTCATGTTTTCAAAACCCTAACTTCCAAAACACAAGTCGGACTTTTACAACTTCTCAAGTCATATCACTTTGTCAAAATGGACTTTGCAATTTTCAATTCATACTTTTACACTTTTTGGAAATTTATAACTTGGCAAAATAGAAAGTGTAATTTGCAATTGCTTTTTACAAATTTTACTTTGCCAAAAATATAAAGTGTAAAATACAAGTTTCCCTTTCTCAAAAAGAGTTATAAAAGATAGCTTTACTTTTATAATATACAACTTACAATGTTTTTGTAAATGAAATTACAACATGTGGAAACATTTAAACATAAAGAGATTAATCAATATCCAAAATTTTCTCTGCTTTCTTATCTTTCTCGACCTGTAGTTTTTCAACATATGCATCAAATTCCTTGAAAATTTCTTGTATTTTTTCTTCATCTGGTCTGCAAGAATAGAGGTGAGAGGCTACACAATCTGCTTGAATATCAAACAATTCCTTCCTAAAAGTCTTAATTCCCTACATTTATTTTCTTACCTTATCTGTTTATCTTTCATACCTAATAAACATGTGGATAGAACTTAGGGTGAAGACTGTAGTCTTTTTAGATTCTTTTTCAACCACCTCTTTGAACTTATTGTTGGCAAATTGGAGAGCTGAATAAAAAAGTGCACACATAAAACTTAATCACATAGTATAGTATTATTTCTTCATATGTATTCGATACAAAACAAAGGCTATTATATAGCCATGGATTTAGCACAATGACTTCCTATAACAAAGGATCTAAAGACTCAAAATAGCATGGATAACAACAAACCTTACAAGAATATAGTTCCCAATAATAAACAAACTAAAATACACTAATTAATAATGTTACTAACATTCACCCCCTTAATTCAAACACAGTAAAAAGTTTTTACACTCTCCATGTATCCTACTCACCTTTGAGGTGGCATGCCATCTTTATGGTTTCATGGTCTTGGTGGCAACTTGGTTTTTCCTTATAGGATTACCACAAACCTAGAAGTAACAGGAGTACATCTCTCTGCTTAACACATTTGGTGGTTTTTTGGATTACCACAAACCCATATGGTTTTTTACTATAGATTAACCATGAACCTAAAGGTGACAGGAGGTCTTGACCACTTTGGTGGTTTCTCAGGTTTCCATATACCCTTTTTCCAAAAACTAAGCACTACTTTAGTGCTTTTTCTCTCCATAATGTTCTTCATCAAGAGGTACCAAATTGGAAAATAATGCTCAGTATTTTTATTGAAAACCACACTATACAATAAAAACACACCAAGCACAACAAACACACTAAAAATGTCACCATATAAATGATTTGAACCCATCATAGGTGAATCATGAGAGGATTCCATTTGTCTTCTAGCCTTCATGTATCCTCCAGCCTCTAGTAGGTTGTTGCTTACTCAACAAATGTGTCGGTGAAGCTCAACTACATAAATTTTTCAAGGGGAATCCCCCCACAAGACTGACATACTTAACATTTGACTAAGGACATCATGTTAATGTGATAATGCGTCCATTATACATTTGAACATTTTTAATTATGACTCTAACTCTCAACTTTGATGTTTTGACAATTTTACCATATTACAAGATTCTTTACAAAAAATGACCAGAAACTATGACACTAAATAAGAATACTCTAACCCAAACTTATGTAGTGACTTAAAGCTAATAGACTATGTGACACAAATTTATTTATTATGATTTTAATAAAAATAGTACCCATAAACTTTAACTTCAATAAAACAACTTTAAAAAATCACAAAACTAATAACCCCAACTGCCAATGTAATGAAAAAACTCAATTAAATAACAAAACATTTAGTTAATTAAACTCTTGACTCATTCAAGATAAGAAATAATACATATATTACGTGGTGCATAAGAAGTGGTGTAGGTATGTTGGATAGTTTTGTCTGTAGATTATACCAAAATTGGCGTAGCATAATCCACGTAAATATCTGCAACTAAAATTATACATAGTCAATGAACGATCTGTGGAGTCTGAGAAGTGGATGGTGAGATATGGCATGTTGAACAGAAAGAATCATGGACTAGAATGAAATGTTTGGATACGTGTTGATGCCACTAAATTCTTTTTTTTTATAATGCAGGTACAATTCTAAACTGAACAATTTTTTGTGTAGGTCACTAGTAGATAGTTGGCTACTTTTCAGATCTACGTAGTACCAGATGAAGACAACTTTGTGAGAATTGGGAATTGATTGCATTCAAATTTGATGTAAAGATACAAAACCTTATCTTGTATTTAATTCAAAAATGAATAAACTTAGCTCACAAGCTGATCTGATAGAGTTATCGTGGATGGTTCAGAGCTTGAGCTTAATCCAATGCAAGAAGAAGACTTACACTAACGACAGATCCAGCCGGCTAAAAATACGAGTGACTATATTAATATGCTAAGATAAAATATTATCAACATATGACTTAATCAATGGAACAATGAAAGATAATTGAGTTACCCATGCAAATAAATTAATTTTCCATTATGCTCAAAAATGAATAGCGCTCTGATACCACACTATTGGCAAATTGGAGAGACGAATAAAAAATTGCACATAGAAAACTTAATCATATAGTATAATATTATTTATTCATAAATATTTGATATAAAATAAAGGATATTATATAGCCATGAAGGTAGCACAATGACTTCCTATAATAAAATATCTAAAGACCTGGAATAACATGGATAACAACAAACCTTAAGGGAATACAATTATCGATAACAAACTAACTAAAATATACTAATTAATAATGTTACTAACACTTTTTCTAAACTTATTCTACCTAAAATATTTTCTCTACATCATCTATCAATTGGCATGACATCATATTCATCATTCCTTCAATGTCGTACAACATATCAATAGTTTTATTATGTGCCACCTTAGCCTTGTGAGAAGATTCTATGCGTATCCTTATCCAAAACTGAGTTTCTCTATGTAATTTATCATGCTCAACATCATTCTATAGTATATTCTTAACAATAAGGTTATCCATATCAATTGAACTCATGGCTATTAGTTTGGGATAATATAAGTTCAAGGTTTGAATTTCTCCTTCATACGTATTGACTTTTTCTCTCAGGGTATTCTTTCTCTCTCTCTAATTATTTCATACTGGTCCATTATTGTAGCAATAACCTTAATACCCTTAGAAATTAGTTCTTCTAACCATTCTTTGGTATCCCTTTCCATGTGAGCAATATCTCAAATGAAATAAATTATAGCTTGATCTAGAATTTGATTGACTAGTTGCATTGATTATGGTTGCTTCGATGATCCACTGGGCTCTAAGAACTGGTTCAATGTAGTTGTAAGTTGATCTACTTTATTCATTAATTTGTCTTTGGTGTCCTTATCATGATCAATTCTTTGAAAGAGGGAGTTGATGCCAAATTTCACATCATGTTTTAACCTCTCTCTTGTCGGTCATCCAAGGTGGATCTTGGAAATCTGATAATCTTCCACCACAAGATTTTCCTTTGATTTGTCTAGCAGGGGAACAACAATTTCAACATATCTCTCCCCTTTTTCATCACTGAATATCCTAGAAAAGTTCCTAGGAGTAGGTTTGGACTTCTTCTTGACCTTTGATAGATTGAATTCTAGTGTGTTGGGGTAGATCATTTATTTTCTCTTTTTCCCCATTGATTATGCTAGTTAGCTGGGGATAACATCTTGTTTCTTGGGCACAAACACCAAAGAATCAACCACTAATGTTGCTACACTAGTAGACATTGTGATAATTTTAGACTCCTGTGTATATGTTGCCATTGATTGATCAAGAGTTGATTTTGAAATTTCAATCCCATCAATAAATTGCAAATCTATGTTTACATTAATGACTTGACTCTTTCCAATCTCAACTAAAGGTATTGTGCAAATAGTGGAAGTGGAGGATGGAATAGACATAGGGATTATGAATTTGGGAATAGGTGGGAGGGTGGAAGCCAGATAATTAAATGTGTGGTACCACTTAGGGTTGGTAATGTAAATAAAGTGAGTGGGGATGAAAGTGAAACAGTACTTACCCTAGGAGTTCGGGTGGCCTGCGCGACTGAAGTCAGGATGACTAAGTCCATGTCTTTGTACTGATGAGTGGTGTTATAAATTAATGGGGATGAAATGGAAGGAATTATAAATGGAAAGGAAAGAAGGAGTGTAATGAAATGGGAAGGTGAAATTGGAAGAAGCGAAAGTGGAATGGAATCTTGAGAATCCATTGTCGGGGAACCCTGAGTGTCCACTTGAATAGATTGTAATGGTTACCCTTGGCTTATTATGGTAGGAAATATGGTGGGAATAATGGGTGAAGTGGAAAATATATATGCAATGTGAGTGGAAATAGGAGGTGGAATGGATACCTATGATAATAGAGAAGTGGATATAGGAGTCGGAGGTGTTGGAGCCTCCAAGATGATATACACAGGAGGAGGGAGAATAATGGAAATTGGGGTTATTACTATGATGGATATGAGAATATAAGATGTATAAGCTCTTGTTGCTACTATGTCTTTAGATGAAATGCCCGTCAATTTTTCTACGTCTGCCCCATCGCTACTTGTTTGCCCTTTTTAGCTTTAATCTTTTTCTTTTTCTTTTTCTTTTTCTTTTTCTTTTTCTTCTTCTTCTTCTTCTCTAACTCCTCTAGTGATTCTCCTGTTGTTCCACTTGGAACCTATTCGGATAGAGAAATCCCTTATGATTTAAGCTTTAAAGCTTCTCTCTAACTCATATTATTTCTCTCGTTACCTGTACCCCCTCGATCCTCAGCTAATTGATCATTTTGTGAATCACACCTCTATTATATCAAATAGAGAAAAGGATTTAGGAGCTGACCACTTTACTGGTGCTAAGGGATGTGTGATTATTTGTGTATAATAAATTAGGTCCACATTAGACTCATCATCCACCAAGTCATCAGGGACTGGTGCTAAATCATAATCCTTGATCTATTTTTGGGTCATTCTAGAATAATCCCTCATTCTGAACATCTCGTCATCATCACAGTCCTCCCAATAATCTTCATAATATGGGACGTGAGCATATGTTATAAGTGACAGTATGTTGGCAATCTTCCCATAGACATCAAAAAATGGCCTAGACTCCAAGATCTTTAAATTCATTTGGCACATTTGAGTTTCAACACATTTCACCTTAAGGAGGGAGGTAAGTGTGTATCTAAAAATATAAATTAGGAAATGAATTCCTACCTTGTGCCTATTGCAAATGAGCTTATGGGTCTCTACAAGTTACCTAACCAACTCCATCAGTGCCCATTTGTCACTAACATATCTAGGAAGGGTAGATGTGTAGCCATTTAAACTCATTACTTCGATATAAGATTAGGTGGAAAAATGAATAAAGTATGAGCCCCATTTGCTAATCTCCTCAATTGTTGTTGACGAGAACCTTATTCTCCCTAGTTCTTTGTCAAACATGGTAATGATATAATAGATGAAATCATCATTTTCCCTCCTAAAAAATTATCTATTGGCCTCCAATATGAGGTCAAGATAGTAGTTATATACTCTCTTAATTTCTCTAGGAACTATGTTGAGGCTTGGGAAAGATATTCCTTTGGCCAAAATGTAGACAAGGTAAGAAGTCATATAAAACTTTCCAGTTGTTTAAACCTCCAACAATTTCTTGTGGAGGGAATCACTTATTAATTGAGCCCAGTGAATGTATTAGATGATTTGTTAGATGTCCTAGATGTATTGGTACTTCCACTCCTGGAAACTCTTGACATTAGGACTGCCAGTGATTATGTGCAATAATATAATAATGCATCCCACCTCATCAATGAAATCAACCCTATACAAGGTTTTTGGTACTATGGTAGATGCGGCCTTGGGGGACTTAAGCCACTATTTTTTTATCATCTTTTGACACTCATCTCTTTTGTCTTCAAATAATTATGCAGATGTCTATGGAGTTATATAAAGATAAGTCTCAAATTCTAGGATTGCAAATGTTGAATCAATGTAGTCAGGGTCTAGATTCAAAATCCTTTCTCTGTGTTCATTTAAGACTTCTCTTCTGTCAGGATCATAGTGTTGGGCTATTGTGTGCACCAAATTAGGGATTTGGATAGATAATGGGAAGGCTACAACTTTTGGTAAGCCAGAGTCATAAATATGTTCGATCCAATCATTCTCAAACTCTACACCTATTCTGGTCCAAAAGTCTCCTAGGTCAATATGACCTAAATCCATATTTGTTATTTCTATTGTATTGGAATCTAAATTGAGAGTTACTCTAGGGCCTTTGAATTTGAACTTCATCTCTTTTGGAGGCATGAAGTCTAGATTTATTACTTTTGAGAAAACATCTGTGAAAGCTGGTGGGATTTATAGGTGTTCCAAGCAAGTAAAATCCCCGATGGAGATGGAAGATGTTTTGTGCAAATAAAAGTTTTGACAGAAGTAGGAAGTTCCATGGATCTAGGACTTATTTGGTGCAAGTTAGATCTTCGATGAAGATGGAAGGTGTCGAAAGCAATGTGGATTCCTACAGGGATGAGAAGTGTTCAAAGCAGGTCCACTATTTGTGAGGAATTGGAACTTTGCAGAGATGTTATGTGTTTGGGACAAAGGTAAAACCCATGAAAATTTTAGGTGCTTGAGTCAAGTCCAATGTTTGCAGGGACTTTGGAGGTTACTGTAGGGAATATTCACTAGGTTTTAAATGGGGAATATGCTTATGGAATATTCACCTAGCTAAGCAAAAATCTAGATTCTGACTATTAAATTATGAGGGAAACTCAAGACCTTTTACAATGGACACCTTTGAAAAAAATCTAAGGTTTTTACAATGAAACTCTTGGAAATAAAAACCTAGAAAACACTAAATCTCTGATTGCAAATTTGAAGAAAATGAAAACACCACTACTAACTCCTAAACAACACAAAAAAACCCTAGAATTTGATGCCCAAACAAGCAACATAAACCCTAATTAAGAAAACTTGAAACTTTTCACATGAAATGGAAAGCTCTTGAAAAACACTTCAAATTATAAGAAAAATAGTGGGAATTACAAGAAAAATATCGTGCAAGGGCAAAAATGACATAGCAATTAAGATTTATAGATGTGGCTTCGACTAGCAAGTATTTGCTTGCACACATCTCAAGGGTTTCTTATATGACAAAGGTTGTTAGAGCTTGAAAAACTCAATTAGCAATTTAAACAAATGATAAGAAATCCCCAAAATGCTTAGTTTAAATAGAAACTCCCTATAATTAATGCAGTCTAATGGTGGTTGGTGGCAAAACTAGGAAGTGCTTAAAGCAAGTCCTATTTCTATAGGGTTGGAGTGTTTAATTTGTTTGTATGGTAGAAGGCAGAACTCATGGTGCATTTTTTAAGTTTTACAACTTGCAACTTGCACCTAGAGTTTTGGATCCTGTGGCTTAGATAGTTTGTGGGAGGCAGAACCCAAGATGCAATTTGTGTTTTTTTAAATTTCACATCGAGTTCTAGATTCTATGGGAAGGGATGTTTGGGTTTCGTAGGATCAAGGGCTTAGTATGCAATTTACAATTTTTTAAATTGTGAATTGTGTGTCGAGTACTAGATTCTACCAGCTAGGAAGGTTAATGGGATCTAGAGCTTGACATGAATTTTGCAAATTTACAAATTGCAAAATGCAATCCATGTTCTAGATTCCACTAATTAAAAAGTTTTTAAGATCTGGGACTCAATATGCATTTAAAAAAATTTCAAATTGTAAATTGCATGTTGAGTTCTAGATTCCACCAGTTAGGAAGGCTAGTTGCTTTGTGGGATCTAGAACGCATAAATCCATTTTCAAATTACATCCATAGTTTTGGATTTCACAATGCAAAGCGGGGAAATGGGTTTTTGGGGGTTTCAAGGGACTTTCCAAAAAATGAATGGGGTCTCCCTTTGGGTATCAGATGTTATGATATTTTTGGGACAAAAATATCAATAGTTAATTATATTATTTTATTGCTCCTTGAGTGTCTAGGGTTGAGGTGTTAGCTTTATTAATGTGTTGTTATTTGGTTTTTATCATACTAACACAAACTAAATCCACTCTTGGATTCCTATTGATCACACCTACCATGGCACTCATCAATTATTTTGAGTAGTTAATGTTGGGCACTATTCTAATCAAGCCAAGTGATACAACCTTCATCCGCTTTACATAGCTAACCTCTAGTGTAATAGAGATGATTGCTTCTCAAGAAAGGGTGAATGATTCATACACAAACTTGTAGACTGTCTCATCACAACTCATAATCATGCAAGCCTCCTCACTCCTCTTGATGAACATGGGTTCCTCACCTTTATGGTATGTTATATTAAGTACACAGTGTGGCATTAATACAAAATGATGGCCTAGCTTCTCACAACATATTTTATAGATTGCACAACACTTAACATTTTTCACTAAGCACTGTGGTACCTTGGCATATTAATTCATGTAGTCTCATGCTTTCCACACACATGCTTCATAGTCCTCATATATTTTGTAGTTTTGCACAAGCATATTGAAATGCTCGAAGCCACTACAATCTTATGCATTTCATGCCACATTATTCATAGCTACTATATCACCGTGCATCACCAAGTTTCATTTGTAGCTTGTGTGATTCCATGTAATACCTTGCAGTGACCATAACTTACCTTAGCATTATATATCACCTCATAGTCCTCTCACATGTCAATCATCTTATGCATTGCTTCTTTACAAGCCAATTTTTTACAATAGATCTGTGTAAGACCATTACACATCAGCACTCACTCATCAACACTTCACTACCATGTAGCATGTTAGATGGCACACTCCATGTAAACACCAAATAATTTTCATGTCATCACTTTACTAACACTTTCTATTGAAATGGCTTGTCAATTCATCGATCTTATCAAGTACATACCTTAAAGGGTGCACCAGGAATGGGGTGGGATAGGCTTATAGTTACTTACAAGAGATGTTTGTATACTACCCTATTACACCATCATTACTATAAATTTGACCTCTTTTGAGTCTCTATCCATCTTTTCTCTCTTTATAATTTTTGTCAATATTTGTTAGCTTCCATATATCCTACATTATTGGTGTAGCCGATACAATTTGTTCTATGCCCAAGTCTTCCTTGTATTTTATTAGACAACACGATACACTTATGAGTCTATCTTCATAAATTTTTATTATATTGTCTTGGATGATACCATACTATGTCAACTGACATATTCCAAACATATCAACATGGCCAATATTTTTAGCTTAGAGTTTAGGGTTGTTTTTGAGTATTTGATCCATATATATGGGTCATATTTTGTTCATAATAAAATATATCACATACACTTTGCATTCACATTTCTACCCTAAGTGGTATTTGGGAGAATTATAGGTTTAGAACCTTATCTTGGAGGTCTTGTATTGTGGTGTCATTGAAGCTCAATAAGAGAGTTTATTATGAGTTTCTAACTAAGGACAAAATTCTTCATCCAACCATTTGAGGTCTTCAACCTACAACATCTCTTATAAATCTCCACTTGAGCTAAAGGGGGAGATTGAAGCATCACCAAGTCCACCCCAAGGTAATTATTTCTATCCCTAAACTCTTACTTTTACTTAATAGATTAGATGTTGATTATTGCCTTGTGGATGTATGTGTGTATACTTGATGAGGCTCTTCCTTATATTGAATAAGTTGGTATAGATACACGGTTGTTCAAGGTTTCCATTTATCACCTTAGGTTGCATAAACCCTATTTGGTTGATCAGTGCACCTTACCTTATTTATAATCACTTAACCATTATTTATTATACTTGTACTCCTTTATAATCATTTACTTTACTTGCATATTTACAATCATAGTTATAATTAGTCAATCACAGTTAGTTTTCTGAAACTGTTATGTTGAATATGCGTCCCAAGTTTATTTAGATGTCTAAGGGTTTTAAATAGTCTGTTTGGCCACTAATGTTGTCTAAATGAGTACCACTCTATAAAAACATTTTGACCATGGATTTACTAGTAAGAGACAACTCTTAGTTTATATCATAGGTGGAAACTAGTCAATCGAGATGGCATTGTTTCCCTTTCCATTGGAAGGTCCTCCCAATAGGCTAGATACTTTAAGGTTCTTATGGTACTCCTCAAAATGAGTTTTAGCGCTTATGCCCAAGTACTTTCCATAGTTATCTAAATTTACAATGAATATGTAGAAAACAAAGGCAAATAAAAATATTTTCATAAATAGCATAGCTCCTAGGAAGCCACTAAGAAAAAAAAATCTAAATTCTACCTGTAAAATTAAAAAATTCTCTAATACCATATGTGAGGATCCTTATACACAAATTTATGAACTACAAAAAATAAATGAATAATGAAATGAAATTTATAAAATAACCCAAAATAACCTTTAGATCACAGGCCACTTTGAGGGGGCAACCTCCTTTAAGAAAGCTCAATCCAATAATATTCGTGAATGCCTTTGTTAGGCCTCAACACTTACTTAAATACTAAATCTATTTTAATAATTACTACTTCCAAGGTATGTGGGATAATTCAAATATGTTCAAGGGATCACTTAAAAAGCATTTGCATCCATAGTGACTATTACACCAATAATACAAAGAAAAGGGTAAGACACAAGTTCCTAATATCAGTACCCATAACTTACCTTAGTGTTGTGTATCACCTCATAGTCCTTTCATACATCATCCATCTTATTTATTGCTTCTTCACATGCTAGTTATTACAACATATCTATGCAAGACTACACATCAACACTTCACTTCCACGTAGCATGCTAGATGGCACACTCTGTGTAAACACTAGATATTTTTTCACTTCATCACTTTACTGACACTTTCTATTGCAATGGTTTCTTGATGCATCAATATTCTCAAGTGCATGCCTTAAAGGGTGTGTTGATGTAGTGGATTGTACCCTTGAAAGAAGGCTCAACTTCTCCCTTCCATGTGGCACAATAGATATTTCCCTCTTGTTGTGGGTATGGCAAAACTAAGGAAAGAATCTCTAGATAAGGGCTAGCTCCCTTTGATGCATCTCTGAGGTCTTTCACTACTACTACTAATAATGGAGGGGTGAAAAGGGAGAAGGATATAACCAAAAAGAACCTATCTAAATGGTGATGCACCAAATAATTTTGATCTACTTAGCTATATCAACACTTCAAACCAAGAGGGGCAAACAAACACTTTATCTGATAAAAAGACCAGCCTATAGGGTGATTTAACAAGGGGGCTTAATGAAGATGCAGAGAAAAGGAACTTACCACAATCACTGAAAAAGCACACTATTAGATAACTACTCTTCTCTCTCTATGCTCCAGATGAAACATTTCCTGTTAACCTACAGAAATGGCCTTGGCTACACTAGATATGTTGGTGTCAATCTATGAAAGCATCAAGCTAAAATGACTTAACACAGAGTTGATACACAGACATACTCAGAAGTATAATCAGTTAGATAGAGTTCAAATGCATTATTATTGATTCAAAGGTGAAATTTGGTAGGGATTCTCCTTACACAAATGAGAGATCCATTTCTAAATTGAGAGGTTATAATATATAGCATGAAGAAAAAGACTTTTGGCACCTTCCAGAACAAGCGGCCCATGTTGCGTTGAACATCTAGGAAAGAGGAACTTGATCATGTTGGTGTCATCCTTATAGAAATATCTTGAAAGAACCATGCTGTCACTTGTCGCAGGTATTGACTTTGTAACTTAAACCATCTTAAATGTTCTTACAAAAGCATGGGTTACTTTGTCGTTTGAATAATAAGGCCGCTTCTCAGTGAAGTTTACACAACTTTCTGCTCATTAATGTAAAATGGAGAAAAATGGATCACTCTATTGAATTCTCATGCTCCCCTTGACGACCACTTGGTGGAGATTGTTTCATCCACAACAATAACTTCTCTGTCATTACTTTATGTACCACCTAGACTATTCTATCTACTCCTGCGCTTGGCTTTTATCTTTTCCTGGCTCTTTGGCCCTCGGAGATATCTTCCATAATTTTTTGGATCTTCGGGCTCCCTTCACGGTGGGTCACTGAGTTTATCCTCAGGTCTCTAAACCCCCTTTGAATTCCTTTAGGCCTGTGTTCATGAGCTCTTTCAGGTAAGATGTCTAAAAGAAATCTTTCAGCTGCTTGTCTGAAAGAGTTTCTCCTTTGGATTTTCCTCAACGGCTAATGCATCCCATTAAATTTGACATCTACGGGCTTGTCACCATTTGAAAAATAATGGCTATTTCATTGCCCTAAATTTGACATCCATGGGGATGTCACTAGATGTTTAAACTACCAATGGCTAGTTCATCATGTTGAAGTTGACGTCTTTGGCCCTGTCATCATCATTGGTAATTCCTTCAACCTTTACAAAATGAACCTTCTCAAAGGGAAGGTGTCCCTTTAGAAAAAATGAAAAGGTCCCTTTTTGGTCATTGAGAGCCCTCCACAAGGGCACTTTCCCTTCAGGCTCCCTTGTCTTCTCAATTCCTTCGAATAAAATGTTCGAAGGAATTCCTTCAGACATTTTACTTGAAGGAAATCTCTCCTTCAAAGTCTCATCCCTTTCTTTTGGTCTTTTCTTTTGATAAATTCCTTCAAACAAAAGTTTGAAGGAATTCCTTCGGGCATTTTTCCGAAGGAAATTGCCTTGGTTTCTTCCTTTGTGAATTTCTTCGGACAAAATGTCTGAAGGAATTCCTTTGGGCACTTTATCTGATGGATTTCACCCTTTGGTTCTTCCTTGTATATCATTCAGACAAAAGTCTAAAAGAATATGTTGTCTTTTTCTTTAGATTTCCTTCAGGTAGAAAATCTGAAGGAATCCTTTGCCTTTTGCCTTGTTCTCTTTTCTAAAGTAGAATCCCCCTTCAAGGCCTCTACCTTGCTCACTTTCATGAATGTGCTCACTGCCCTCTATAAGGGCACCTTGCATTCAAAATTACCCTTCAGAGCTTACTTGAACAGTCCCATTTGTAATCTGACTACCCTTCATAAGGGCACTTGTCCTTTGGAGCCTTGTGAAAGACTCATATTCTTTGAACCGGCCCATTCCTTTACCAAAAGGCTTGTGCAAACTAATTGTCTAAAGTGAAATAAGCCTTATATCAAATCAAAAACCTATAGGTCTTAGATCTCTCAACTCTTCATAAGAACAAGGCTATTGCAAAGGGAAATGGATCATTTGTAGTAAGGTGAATACATCCAAGACTGATGGCTTAGGAAATTAGGGAAAGAAGGGAGACCGATTTTTGGCCTATAGGACCAAAATGGTCAACAAATTTGGTGATTCCTAGTGGAAGCATACCTGTTATGCTTAAGAAAACCAGTGGCTTACAAGTTCATTGGGCACAGATTCAAAATATGGCCTGAAAGGTTAATGATAACCTTGAGAGACTAAAGAATCAACATGAAGATTTTACCCCCAAACAGTAAACAAAACACACACAAGGCTTAAAAACTACAAACATGCACTAAAAGCACTTAGGGAAAATATGGAAAATATGTACATAATGAGAAAAGGCTCAGTGATAATACTTAAAATATATCCCATTAATTGGGATATGCAATTCCTCACCATCTAACCTAGAGAGTTGGAATGCATTATGCTACTTGCATTGAGTGATGATATATGGACCACTCCATAAGGCATCAAACTTCGTGTGTTTTCCAAGTTTAGCTCAGTCCTCATCCCATTTTAATATGATGTCACTTTTTAAAAATTCTTTTGATGAGGATTTCTTATCAAAATTCTTCTTCATTTGCTACTAACAGTTGGTCATAGAAAACATGGCTTGGTCTCTTGTCTCCTAAAGCTCCATCAATTCACAAAGCCTGACCTCCATGATGTCACCTTCTTCCAATTGCAGCTGGTGAGCAAGATCCAAGGTTAGTAATTAAAAAAAAATAAGAAGTCTATCTTCCCTTCCATACACAAGCGTGTATGGTGAATTGCCAACTGCCCTCTTTAGAGTGACCCTGTCTACCCACAGGGCTATTTTTAGTTTGGCATGCCAAGTTCTCTAATTTTCCTCTATTGTCCTTCTAATGATTCTGATCAAATTATTTTTGGTGGACTCAGCCAACCCATTTCCCTATGGGTATTAATTGGAAGAAGTGCTAAGGTAGATGCTGTATCCCAATGCCCACTTGCTTTTTTTGGTTCCCAAGAAAGCCAATGCATTATCTGAGATGATGGTAGCTAGGACTCCAAACCTTATCACCAGGACTTCGTAAAAGCCCAGTACTACACTTTCTTTGGCCTCCTTCAAAGCAATAGCTTCTACCCATCTCATGAAGTAGTCTGTAGTAGTCAAGACCCATTTGTGGCCAGCATTGGAAGAAGGGTTGATCATCCTTATGAAGTCTAGGCCCCATTGCATGAATGGTTTTTCTACTTGAATAGGCTATAGAGGCATTACATCCAACCATTGCTTTCCATCAAATAGGGCACACTTCTAACACTTTCATACCTAGGCCTAGGTGTCTCTGAATAAAGTGGGCCAAAAGTAGCTAGCCCTCATAATCCTTACAGCTATAGGCTTAGGAGCAAAGTGACCACCAACTGACCCATCATGAAATTCAGACAATACCCTATCGACCTGATTTGGGTCTATGCACCTCAAGATTACTCTTAAAAAATCCCTTATAAATAACACCCCATCGATCAGGACATAAGGGAGAGATTAGATTCTGAAATACCTCCTTTTAGTCCTATCAAGGCCATGTGGGCACTCACCAGGGAGAAGGAAATGTGTCATCTCTAATGCCTAGTCCCTTGTGACTAATGGTTATTTTGTTGTAACTTCATCATGGAGTAGAAAAATGTCCTCTTTTTGTTGTTTAAGGTTTGTAGCAAGGTGTTCACATAGCCCTTTTCCCCTTACCAGCTTGGTGGTTTTGATGTCCACATCATATTCTATTACTTTGGTGATCCATCCCTCTCTCTTTTCATTTAGATCACGGTTGATCAAGAAATATTTGACACTGTGATGTAGCACCATGAGATGAACCTTATTGTTTAATAACATATATCTAAATTTCTTCAGGCTTCATATGATTGTAAGGACTTGCCTTTTAACATATGTGTACCTGATTTCAAAACCTTCTAGACCTTGGCTAAAGAATGCAAGCGATTATTCAAGGTTTTCATCATTTGCTTGGGTAAGCATGGCGGAGATTACCTCTTCATTATTGAAGGTGTAAAGGTTGAAATCCTTGGAGAAATTAGGACTGATCAAGGTAGGAGCATGGGTGATAGCCTATTTGATCCCTTCAAAACTATCCTTCCTTTGTGTTGTCCATGCAAACTTCTCATCTTTCTTCATCATGGATGTTAGTGGCTTGACTATCTCGGCAAAATTTAGAATAAAAATCCTAATAAAATTTATTCTTTCGAAGAAAATTTGCAGACCTTTCTTGTGCTTAGGCAAGGACAGTGTTAGGATGGCACAGACTCTTTCTAGATCAATGGTCAACCCCTCTTTCAAAACATGGCCAAGGAGTTTACCTTCATGGATAGTGAACATGCATTTCTTTGGGTTGAGAGAGATACCAAACTCTCTATACCTCTCAAATATTTTCCTAAGGTATTTGAGATGTTGGCCTACCTCCTTAGAGAACACTGTCATGTCGTCAAGATAAACCAATATAATTTTATTTATTAAGCACTGGAAAGCCATGCCAATGGCTCACTGAAAGGTGGCTCTAGCGTTTGACAATCCAAATGGCATTTTTTAGTAAGCAAAATTTCCCCACTTGGTAGTGAAGTCTATCTTATACTAATTATAGTCTTGCACTAGAATCTGATTGTACCTTGAATATCCATCCAGGAGGGAGAAATGCTCGCTCCATGTCACCATTTTTAAGATCTATTCCATACTAGGGAGGGGATAGTGACCTTTCAATAAGACTCTATTGAGGTCTCTAAAATCCACACATATTTTGATCTCCCCATTCTTTTTCCTAATAGGGACTAGATTGGCTGGCCAAGAAGAGTGTTTGATAGGAAATTTGATCCTAGACTCAATCAGCTTGGTGAGTTCCTTCCACATGAGAGGATCAATCTCTAGATTAATATTCCTTTGTCTTTATTTGATGGGTTTGGTGCCTTTCTCTAGCTCAATGGTGTATTGGGCCAAGCTTGGTTCAAAAACCTTCAAGTTTTTATACTCCCAAGTAAAAACATTGATGAAATCTTGACATAGCAAAATGAAAGAATGCCTCTCATCATTTGTAAATACCTTCCCAACTGCAAGCAGCATGTTCTTGAATATTTCAACTTTTTCATAGTTTTCTTTCTTGGTTATGATGCTTGCTATATCATTTTTTAGTTGGTCATCCTCATTGAATATGCTTTAGAGAGTGATAAAGCCTTTGGGAAGTTTGTTGTTCTTCACCTAAACAATCTGGCCGTCATACTGCTACTGCAACTTGGCTTGATTCTTGGAAGCAAACTCAACCTCCTCCTATAATAAGAGTGATATCTATTGATCACTATCAAATTCCTACCAATTGGTGATGTTATCAGGCACGGAGGGTCTGATTACCACTTTTAAATGGTGTAGACTGTTGTCTCAACCTATCTCCTTAGGAATGTCAAACTGGGCACTGACTACTGCTAGTCTGTCTGCTTGCTTATTCCATTCTCTTGGAACGGAATTGATGTTTAAAGCAAGAAAACTCTCCATTAAGTCCCACACCTTGTGATTTTAAGACTTAAGCAAGGAATTCTTTATCAAATTTTGGCCTCTCACCTAATTTATGATTAACTCATTGTCTCCAAAAACTTGTAGTTCTTTAATTCCTCTTTTCCTTTCCCACTCCAAACCATGAATGAGAGACTCATATTCTACAACATTTCAAGTGAAATAAAATTAGAGCTTGAATTTGAGAATTATCTCTCCTTCGAGGGTGAAATTAGCACTACTCCACCACCAACTCCCAATTTGCTTCTTGAGCCATCGAAGAAGAGTTTCCATAAACCCAAGCTCTCTTGGTTTGTTTTATCAAATTTGGTATGAAAGTACCCTCTTCATGCATGCAATAAATTCTAAGACCTGCCTCTTCTATGAACTTGTATGGGTCATGTTCAAATTTGTCACTTCCCCATTCATCTAAGAGTAGGTCAGCAACTCCTTCAAGGGAAGAGGGTAGAGATTGGTCCACTTGAAATTCTTCTTCATCAATGATGGCGTAGCTGACATTCATCACCTTGAGTGAGTACAACTCTAGATGATCTCTATGGATTGGCTCTGACTCAATATTGACTTTAGTCCCATATTTGGTTCTAAAAACCATGTAGGAACATTTTGCTACTGGGTACCCACCTATTTTAGATGTAAAATCCTTGGATAAGCAGAGAGCAAAGTAGGGAGGAACATCTGCCACTACCACATCATGGGGAACTAAGAAATTTGGACAAGCATGTAGCATTATATTCAAGCCCCGTACCACTCCTAGTGTCTTAACTGGTGATCCATCTAGTTGTAGGACTCCCTTGGTCATCTCCTCATATTTGAGTCCCAACTTATCCGCTATACATTTGGGCATTACTGAGGTACTTGCCCCATTGTCAATAATGTAATTGTGAACTAGGAAATCTCTAATGAATAAGGATAGGTAGAAAGGAGGAACCTTTTCATCCTTTTTTGCTTGGCCTATTATGGAAGGGTGCCCATTCATAATTAAGACATTATCAGCCTTTGCTGGGACAACTTGTTCATTTAGTCTGTGCAATTCTTTCTAGAGTATGTCCTTTTGTCCTGATATTGCTAATGAATCCCACAAAGAGATATTCATGTGTAGCATATTCATCTAATCTACCACATTGATCTGAGGGTTGTTCCCTTTTAAATTTTCTTTGGGGGTGCTTGTAGCCTAAGGTGTAGGCTAAGGCACTGAAGGTGTAACTGGTGGCTTGTAATTTGAAAATTTTTGGTTCACATGTGATGAAGAAGATGTTGCAGACATTTGGATAGCTACCTGGGCTTCCTCCATAACTCTCTTCTTGGACCTAGTGTTGGCTGCAACATGATCACCCTAGTTGTTCATGCTACCCACATAATTTACTGCATATAATTCACCTTCTAGGTGATTCATGAGAGTGAAATCAGATTGAGCCTGCCTGTTGTCTATGCTAGGTTGTACTGATGCCTCAAGGATTGGGAATTATATAGCTTGATTGTCTTGCATATTTTCACATTGATTTGGCAACTCATTTGTGTAAGCAACCTATTCTTAACCATATCCCAAGGGTGGGCAATTAGGTTGTTCCTGTACAATATTATTTTGAGTGGGAATAAGATATTTAGATGATGAAGGAACACCTAGATTATAACCTTGATATGGTCTGGCTTATGCAAACTAACCCTATCCTTGATTCTAATTTTGAAAATGGGGTCTATTTGTTTGTCCGAACTACTGATATCCCTGATTCGATTGATAGTTTTGAGCTTGTTGCCTTTTTAGAGCCACTAATTCATTGGGCATGCTTTGTAACAAGATCTTAACTTCATGGAAGTCATTGGGTGAGGTAGAAATCAACTTTTCTATGCCAGGTAGAAGAGCTAAGGTGGGTACAACAATCTGAACTAGAGGCAAAAATTTAGGAAAGAGTGACATATGAGGTCTAGGGGCTATCTTTCTTGCTTACACTAGGCAATTTTCAGTGGCTATGGCTATCTCATAAGCAGTAGGTAACAATTGTCCTCCCATGGACTGTATCATGATAGCAATGTTGTTATTCAAGGTTTTCAAGTAATAGAAGAAAGCATAGCTTGGGGTCGGCCTCACTAAAATGGGGATTCTGTCCCAGGTCTTTTGAAACCTGGTATTGAAATTCTGCATGAATTCATGTGGAGCTCTTTTCATGGTGGTTAATTTCTTAGCAAGAGAGAGGTGGTCGCTCTTCTCCTTAAATCTGTTTGTCAAGAGAGTGCCTAATTTGTTCCATGTGTTGACTGAATTCATAAGCAAAGTCTCATACCAGTCTAGAACCTTACCCTTAAAAGATAATGCCAATAACCTGATGGCTATGTTCTCTTCAGTGACATTATGAATGTTACAGAGGTTGGTGATATTTATGATATGCTCAATAGCAGTAATAGGCCCCTCTCCATTAAAGAGAGGAACACTCTTAAGGGTTGTCCCTGAGATTGGATCATAATGTAGAAGTTTTAAAGGGCTCTGACCATGGAAGGCTATGAAAGGTAAAGCCATGGTGATGAAAGGGTTCAATCGGGACCTTCTTATGTAAGTATATTTTATAGTAGGTCAGGAAAAATGACTTATTGTATAAGGATGAGTCCTTGCAAACCTCAATCACCTTGCTGAGTTTAATAGTAGCTCAATGAATTCAAAAGGGATACCCTTGGTGGAAGATCTTGTGGTGACCTTAGGCATGGGATGTCAGGCTGATCTCTAACCAGAGACTGATGTTTCTTGAAAATGGAGTCACTAGATGTTGGTTTAGTTATTCATTCTTGCAGTAACAAGACCAACACCAATCCTAGAACTTCTCTGAGCATTATAATTTGAGTCCCACATGGCGTGCCAAAAACTATTGACGTAGTGGATTGCACTTGTGAAAGAAGGCTCAGCTTCTCCCTTCCATGCGGCACAATGGAGACTTCCCTCCTACTGTGGGTATGGCAAAACTGAGAAAAGAATCTCTAGATAAGGACTAGCTCCCTTTGATGCATCTCTAAGGTGTTTCACTACTACTACTGATAATGGGGGGGTGAAAAGGGAGAAGGATATAACCAAAAAGAACCTATCTAAATGGTGATGCATGAAATGATTTTGATCTACTCAGCTATGTCAACACTTCAGACCAAGAGGGGTGAACAGACACTTTATTTGACAAAAATACCAACCTATAGGGCACTTTAACAAGGGGGCTTAATGAAGATACAGAGAAAAGGAACTTACCACAGGCACTGTAAAAGCACACTATTAGATAACTACTCTTTTATCTCTACACTCTAGATGAAGCATTTCTTGTTAACCTGTAGAAATGGCCTTGGCTACACTAGATATGTTGGTGTCAATCTATGAAAGCATCAAGCTAAAATGACTTAACATAGAGTTGATACACAGACATACTCAAAAGTATAACCAGTCAAATAGAGGTAAAATGCATTCTTATTGATTCAAAGGTGAAATTTGGCAGGGCTTCACCTTACACAAGTGAGAGATCCATTTCTCAACTGAGAGGTTATAATAAATAGCATGAATAAAAAGACTTTTGGCACCTTCTAGAACAAGCGACCCATGCTATGTTAAACATCTAAGAAAGAGGAACTTGCTCATGTTGGTGTCATCTTTCTAGAAATGGCCTAAAAGAACCATGCTATCGCTTATCTCAGGTATTGACTTTGCAGTTTAAACCATCTTAAATGTTCTTGTAAAAGCACGGGCTGCTTTGTCATTTGAATAACAAGGCCGCTTCTCAGTGAAGTTTACACAACTATCTACTCATTAATGTAAAATGGAGAAAAATGGACCACTCTATTGAATGCTTGCACTCCCCTTGATGACCACTTAGTGGAGACTATTTCATCTACAACAATAACTTCTCTGTCGATGCTTTATGTGCCACCTAGACTATTCTATCTGCTCCTACGCTTGGCTTTTGTCTTTTCCTGGCTCTTCAGCCCTCGTGGATATCTTCCATCATTTCTTGGCTCTTTGGGCTCCCTTTTCGATGGGTCACTAATTTTATCATTGGGTCTCCAAACCCCCTTTGAATTCCTTCAGCCCTGTGCTCATGAGCTCTTTCAGGCAAGATGTCCGAAATAAATCTTTCAGCCACTTGTCTGAAAGAGTTTCTCCTTTGGATTTTCCTCAACAGCTAATGCATCCCATTAAAGTTGATGTCTGTGGGCCTGTCGCCATTTGAAAAACAATGGCTATTTCATTTTCCTAAAGTTGACGTCTGTGGGGACGTCACTAGACATTTAAACTACCAACGGCTAGTTCATCATGCTGAAGTTGATGTGTTCGGGCCTATCATCATCCTTGGTAATTCCTTCATCCTTTACAAAATGAACCTTCCTGAAGGGAAGGTGTCCCTTCAGAAAAATAGAAAAGGTCCTTTTTTGGTCGCTCAAATCCCTCCACAAGGGCACTTGCCCTTCGAGCTCCTTTAGGCTCCCTTGTCTTCTCAATTCCTTCGGACAAAATGTCTGAAGGAATTCCTTCGGACATTTTGCTTGAAGGAAATATCTCCTTCAAAGTCTCAACCCTTTCTTTTGGTCTTTTCTTTTGATAAATTCCTTCAGACAAAAGTTTGAAGGAATTCCTTCGGGCATTTGTCCAAAGGAATTTGCCTTGGTTTATTCCTTTGTGAATTTCTTCAGACAAAATGTCCAAAGGAATTCCTTCAGGCACTTTATCCGAAGGAATTCACCCTTTGGTTCTTCCTTAGATTTCCTTCAAACAAAAGTCTGAAGGAATCCATTATCTTTTTCTTTCGATTTCCTTCAGACAAAAAATCCAAAGGAATCCTTTACCTTTTGCCTTGTTCTCTTTTTCGAAGGAGAATCCCCCTTCGGGTCCACTATCTTGCTCACTTTCCCAAATGTGCTCACTGCCCTCTGCAAGGGCACCTTGGGTCTAAAATTGCCCTTCGGAGCCTGCTTAAACGGTCCCGTTTGCAACCTAATTGCCCTCCACAAGGGCACTTGTCCTTCAGAGCCTTGTGAAAGACTCATATTCTTTGAACCGACCCATTCCTTTGCCAAAAGGCTTGTGCAAACTAACTGTCCAAAGTGAAATAAGCCTTACATCAAACTGAAAACCTACAGGTCTTAGATCTCTCAATTCTTTATAAGAACAAGGCTATTGTAAAGGGAAATGGAGCATTTGCAGTCAGGTGAATACACCCAAGACTGACGGCTCAGGATAGTAGGGAAAGAAGGGAGACCAATTTTTGGCCTGCAGGACTAAAATGGTCAACAGGGTGCACCATGAATGGGATGGGATCAGCTTTTGGTAACTTACGAGAGATTTTTGCATACTACCATGTTACACTATCATTACTATCAACTTGATCTCCTTTGAGTCTCTATATGTCTTTTATCTCTATCTACTTTTCATCAAGATCTGCTAGCTTCCTTAAATTCTATGATATCAGTTTGGCTGATATAGTTTATTTTGTGCCTAAGTCTTCCTTGTATTGTATCAAACAACCTGATACACTTCTGAGTATGTCTTCTGACATTTGTATTGTATTACCCTAGCTAATACCATACTATGTCAGCCGACATCTTCCAACTATATCGACATGACCAATACCATTGGCTTAGAGTTCGGGGTTATTTTTGGGTATTTGATCCATATTTATGGGTCATATTTTGTTCATAATTAAATATATCACATCCATACACTCTATTTGCATTCACATTTCTACCCTAAGTAGTATTTGAGAGAATTATAGGTTTAGAACCTTATCTTGGAGGTCTTGTATTGTGGTGTCATTGAAGCTCAATATGAGAGTTTATTGAGAGTTCCTAACTAAAGATACCTAGGTATTCATCGAACCATTTGTGTTCTTCAACCTACAAAATCTCTTGCAAAGCTTCACTTAAGCTAAAGGGAGAGAATGAAACGTCAATAGTTCCACCCCAAGGTAATTATTTCTATCTCTACACTCTTTCCTTTTACTTAGTAGATTATATGTTACTTATTGCCTTGTGGATGTATGCGTGTATCTTTGTTTAGGCTCTTCCTTATACCGAATAAGTTGGTACAAATATAGGGTTGCATAGACCCCTGTTTGGTTGACCATTGCGCCTTACCTTCTTTACAATAACTTACCCATCATTTCTTATACTTGTACCACTTTATAATCATTTACTTTACTTTCATCTTTACAATAATAGTTATAATTATTTTTTGCTAAGCATCGTGGTACCTTGGCATATTGCTTTGCATATCCCATGCTTTTGGCACACATGATTCACAGTCCTCACAACTTTTGCAATTTTTCACAAGCATATTGAAACACTCAAAGCCGTTGCAGTATTATGCACTTCGTGCCACATTATTCATAGCTACTATATCATGGTGCATCAATGTATTTCATTCGCAGCTGTGTGATGCCATGCAATACCTTGCAATGCCCATAACTTAACTTAGCGTTGTGTATCGCCTCATAGTCCTCTCACATGTTAGCGATCTTATGCATTGCTTCTTTGCATGCCAATTGTTACAACAAATCTATGCAAGACCATTACACATAAACATTCACTCGTCAACACTTTATTGCCATGTAGCACCCTAGATGGCACACTCCATGTAAACACCAGATAGTTTTTCACTTCATCACTTTACTGACACTTTATGTTGCAATGGTTTATTGATGCATCAATCTTCTCAAGTGTGTGCCTTAAAGGGTGCACTAGGAATGGGGTGAGATTGGCTTGTGGTAACTTGCAAGAGATGTTTGCATACTACCCTATTACACCATCATTACTACCAATTTGACTTCCTCTGAGTCTCTATCTATCTTTTCTCTTTGTTTACTTTTCGACAAGATCTGTTAGCTTCCTTATATTGTATGATATTAGCATGGCCGATATAGTTTATTCTATGCCTAAGTCTTCCTTGTATTGTATCATACAATCTGATACACTTTGAGTCTATCTTCTGACATTTGTATTATATTGGCCTGGTCGATACTGTACTATGTCAATCAACATCTTCCAATTGTATCAGCATGGCCAATACCATCAGCATAGAGTTCAGGGTTATTTTTGAGTATTTGATATATATATATATATATATATATATATATATATATATATATATATATATATATATATATATATATATGGGTCATATTTTGTTCATAATAAAATATATCACATTCATACACTCTGTTTGTGCTCACATTTCTACCCTAATAATATTTGGGAGAATTAGATGTTTAAAACCATATCTTGGAGGTCTTGTATTGTGGTGTCATTGAAGCTCAATATGAGAGTTTATTGGGAGTTCCTAACTAAGGATACCTAGGTCTTCATCCAACTATTTGAGGTCTTCAACCTACAACATCTCTTGCAAAGCTCCACTTGAGCTAAAGGGGAAGACAGCTCCACCCCGAAGTAGGTATTTCTATCCCTACACTCTTTACTTAATAGATTAGATGTTGCTTATTGCCTTGTGCATGTATGTGTGTATCCTTACTTAGGCTCTTCCTTATACTGAATAAGTTGGTACAAATATAGGGTTGTATAGACCCCTGTTTGGTTGACCGTTGCACCTTACCTTCTTTACAATCACTTACCCATCATTTCTTATACATTTTTACAATCATTTACTTTACTTACAACTTTACAATCATAGTTATAACATTTATCTATGTTAAGATCTACTAAATATATATCCCTATATCTTAAGTTTAAACTTTAAAACCCTTTCCTCTTAACATTTGAGTTGGACATTACTCTTTATTAAATCTACGAATATCCTAGGTCCTGACCCAGTCGTCGCTGATTGACCTTATTCGAATCTATGATAAAAAAAGGTTTTGCCTTTTTTTGACATTTTTTAGTCGTTAGGTGTACAAATAAAAAGTCTAAAAACCGTGTGAGACCTTACTCGTGGCTCAATTTGTGTTCAAATAGCTAATGCATTATATTATTCCACACGTCCAAAGACATTCAAACTCATACAGCCCGCCGTGCTCACTTGGAAGCACGATACGACCCACGCCGAAGCAATAGTAGCCACGTGTACAAACAAGCCAAGGAACCTACAGAGACACGTGGGCGGTTGAGAACATACTAGTAAACACTGATTGACGTGACGTGGACCAAAAAAAAAGGTCTGTATCATATTCGCCCACGTCGACGTTTCCAGCTATATCTCCGAACCCCAACGAGCCTCATATATTTTTCAATACCATTTTGGCCTCTGACAGAATACAAATTCTGCAAAGGCGTCGTATCATTCTCTGGTTAAATACAAACGGGAACAATGGCGGCCGCCGCTGCTGCTGTTACAGGCACAGCTTTAAGAGGTAGCAATTTTTTATCTTCTTCTTCTTCTTGTGGCGTCATGGGAGACGGAGGTGTTCAGGTGAAGGGGGTCGGTCAAGTAAGGGTGAGGAATTGGAGTCGGCCTTTTGTGGTTCGGCCGCTGATGAAGAAAGAGAACGAAGGGAAAGGAGTGTTTGCGCCTGCGGTGGTGATTGTCAGAAATATTGTGGGCAAAAAGACGTTCAATTCTTTAAGAGGAAAAGCCATTGCCTTGCACTCTCAGGTAATAATAATCCAGGGTTTTATTAGTTTTAACTTCTTTGTTTTTTTTGGTCTGTATAGAGGAATCCAGTTTTAGCCGAATGAGCTTTCACTGCGTTAAGGCAAGAACTGAACTCATAATTAAGGTTACATTTATAGTTTATCACGATTAAGTGAATTAATTTTTAAATTTAAATTTATAATAATTTATTTTTATTAATTAAATTTTTCATAGCCAAATGAGCTTTCACTGCGCTTAAGGCAAGAACTGAGCTTTCATTGCGTTAAGGCAAGCACTGAACTTATAATTAGGGTTGCATTTATAGTTTATCAAGATTAGGTGAATTAATTTTTTAATTTAAATTTATAATAGTTTATTTTTATTAATTAAATTTTTTATTTAATTTAAAATATTAAAGAATGTTCATTTCACCAATTTTTATTTTATAAAATTATATATATTTTTAATTATTTTAAATAAAACCATTAAAAAACAGTTCACATTATGAAGACTTTGGTTCTTACACTAGACAGTGGTCAACTAATATATATATATATATATAAAAAACAAAAATTTGACCCAATATTACTTGTCTTTTTTTCAGAAAATTGAAGAATTTTTTACCTACCATTCCATTTTATTTTAATATAAACTTTGCAAGCTATAATGTCAGGGTCATAAGTTTGGAAAGATTTAGGAATAGGATTTTTACAAATTTTTAAAGAAATTGAGAAATGATTTACATCAAAATAAAAATAGTTTTTTTGAAATAAATTGTGTCAAATTTTATTGCTTCTCAATATTTTGGATTTATATTTGTGATTTTTTATTACGTGAAAATTGAAATGTGAAAAAGCATGACCTTACATTCCATAAAAATTGTGGAAAATTAGTAATTGTAAAGAATTTCTTAAAAAAAAAATCATTGCTGCAATTTTTTTGGTTCAAATATGAAAAAAATAATAAACTATTAAGCGGGATTAAGGATTAAATAGATAAAATCTGAATATTATAAAATGATTGCTTTTTTCATATTTTGACAAAAAAATTTGTAATTTTTTTTTTTTTGAAACTCTTTATAACTATTAATTTTTCACAATTTTTATGGAGTGCAAGATTATGCTGTTTCATATTTTATTTTCTCCTAATAAAATATTATTAAATTTAAAACGTTGAAAAGTAATAAAATTTGACATAATTTATTTCAAAAACTATTTTATTTAAGTTATAAATACTTTGGTAAATTTTTTAATTTAATATTTTAGTAAGAATTTACATTTACAAATTTATTAATCTGAAATCATTCTTTGATATTAAATTAGAAAAGATGATTATTGTACATTTAATACTTAAAAAATATTAAAATTAATATTATAATTGTTATTTTTCAATCAATTTTTTTAAATTAATATATTAAAAAAAATTAATTGTCTTAAAATTATTATATATTTATTTTTAATTCGAATTGGGATCATCAACCATGATGTAGGAGAATCCTATGCTATTTTCATTAGCTTCACTTTCTATCTTCTTTCATTTTCTCTATTTGTTATTTTTCTTATCTGTTGCAATCCTATCCACTTGCATTTTATTTTATAAAAATAAGTTGATCCCAATTACATTCTTGCAATGAAACAGGTGATAACAGAGTTTTGCAAATCAATAGGAGCTGACGCTAAACAAAGGCAAGGCTTGATTCGTCTAGCGAAAAAGAATGGTGAAAAATTGGGCTTTTTAGCATGAAAATTTGTGGAACTTTGTTAGAACTTTTGTGTTTGATTTTCCTTTCAGGAAGGTGTGCCTCACAAAGGTTAGAAGTAAATTGAAAAGTATTTCATACTATGTAATGTACAACATAATTCAATGAGAGCATGAATGGCTGTGTTATGCTTTAAAAAATGTTTCTCCTACATAGTTATTGAGAGAAATCACAAAGGTTAGAAGTAAATTGAAAAGTATTTCATACTATGTAATGCACAACATAATTCAATGAGAGCATGAATGGCTGTGTTATGCTTAAAAAAATGTTTCTCCTACATAGTTATTGAGAGACATTGATTTCTTGTTCAACTCTTCAGATATGTTTTTTTAAAGTACCACATTATGTTGGGTTAATTATGGGAGATAAAGAAGGTTTTATTTGAGCAACAAACTTTGATTATTATTTATTTCTATTGGAAATCTAAAAAGAATATAGAGATGAAGTAATAACATGGTTATTAATAAAAAGGTATATAATAAATTTAATCAACAAAAAATTATGTTTGAAAAATAAATTTTAAAACATACAAATAATATTATAAAATAATAAATATAATAGTAGTATTAAATGAAGAAGGTGGTAAGAGAAGAGTCTCTTTTTAAGTGAGTATGAAGCCACCCAACCATCTTAAATATTATCTTGCATAACTAATAATTCAACATTTCTTCAAGTTTTGAAAATTTGAGATATGATCATTAACAAACTTTGTTTCAACAATTTACTATGTAAAAGTCAACACAACTAAAAGCTATATATTTTTATATTTATTTCATTTTTTTTATTGAAATGTATTGATATTCAAGTAATAAAAAAATATAGAGTACAACAATGGAACTACATTAAAAAGGTGGTTAGTTGGTATTCACGGCTCCATATCAATGTTGACAAAAATCACGACAAAACCTTCAAGTTTAAAAAATAAAGTTGGCTAAACATAGTTATACAATAAGAATCTCAAAATAACATATCAAAACATATTGACAAGTGCGATTATTAAGCTTAGGAAACAACACTAAAGGGAAGTGTTGGCGGATTGTCCTTGAGAGGCTAAACATCCCAAGAAGAAGACTCCCCTGAAAATAGACCCATAGTCACTCAACCATCATGAGAACTATCTAGTAGAGCCAAAGGCATAGACACACCCTACCCAAGTAACGAAGGCACCATAATAATAGTTTGTTCACCACCCACCCTATATTGGAGAGGTCCAATGAGATGAACCAACAAAGGCTTTGCAAAGTGATTGAGGACTAGATTCCCCCCTCCCGATGCGGAGAAGGGGAGGAGAAACGATTACACGAGTGGCTCCATTGATGTCTAGACACCAGTGGTGGAGACACCTAAGGCAACACATCTAAAGGAAACATGATCATGGTGTAGGGAACACTCCCCAAATAATTGAGGAGCTCCTACAAATTTTTAAATTCTAAGGCCACATTATTAGCTTGCACTTGGATCTATAAACATGTAGAGGTGAGCACAAATTTTTTATTGTTAACTAAAAACTGGCAAGAAAGAGCCTTATTATTGAATATGGTAGCATTTTGAGATATCCAAAGTTGAAATAGAATTATAGATTTGGAAAATTTCTAAATGAATGCTATATATGTTAGCCATTGAGAACTATATCTAAACAAAGGCATCCTCCAACTAATGGGAGTTGGGCAAAAATATTAAAATAGATTGTGCATTTATTGATAAGCTTCACAATTTCAAGAGAAAGACAAGAATAAGTGTTTGAATGTCTCAGGTCTAACACACACAGGGCACTTGGGATGAGACACTAACCTTTCCTCTAGAGGCAAACCCTAGTAGACTAAACACAAAAGAAAATAAACAAGCTTGGGATCTATCTTATAATTCCATATCTAGTTGTGTTATAACTGTTGGGATTAGTTTTCACTTGTGTGAATTTAGGTATTTACGGAGAGGTAAATAGTAATTAGTTGATAGTAACCATATGGTTAATATGGTAAGATTGTATTAGTTAGAATATTATCTTGTTGTGATATATTATTAATGGTTACAACAATATATCATAAATAGGCTTGCATTATTATAGGATTCAACGTGTATATAAGTCAATATTGTTGTTAACTCCGCACAATATGAAGCAAGTATGATAATCAAATGAAATAGGAAATGATACATTCCTAATGTATACAAAACAAGGAATAAAACATTCCTAATAGATAACCTAGGTATACATTGCTTATGGACATAAGAAGGGAATTAATGAGTATACCTTAGTGCATTTGAACTCAATAATACACTATAAGTTAGAGTGAGATTAAAGAATTCCAAGGTCAGTTAGTTCTCATGTCCCTAAGTTCACAACTCGATCTCTAGGTTTCTTCAACCTACCTACCCTATCAGTAACTTAAAAACCAATGATCTCCAGAAAACATGCTAAAATTGAATTGTGAAAAGTGTGCAAGGGATAACATATTGCATAGGCATTGCATACCACCTATGTTGGACAATATTTCTCTCTCTCTTTGTCGAGGGTCGTACATCTAATTTTAAATCATAAAGGTGTAACAATTTTTTAATAATAATTTGAGTCCTTAAACACTTAATTATATAAAATCTGTAAGTAATAAACGTAAATCGTCAGGTTACGAAGCATCATGTCTACATGGATGCGATTTGAATCAAAGCTTGATAGAAAGTTTTGTAAGGACCAAAAGTAATTTTGAGTTTATGTTTCAATTTACCTAGTGGTAAGGTTTAACGACATCATTCGAGCCATCAACTATTAAAGAATAAGTTTTGGTGATTTGAGCAAAAGATTGGAAAATAAATTAATCCTATTTAACCTAGTTTTTAATTTTGATAATAACTCTATCTTCACATGTTTATCATATTCATATTTATAATTATATTCCTTCTATAAAAATAATTCATTAACCAAAATTCAGCCATTATAAATTTCATATACCTCAAAATCACATTATCACACTATTTCATTATATCATTAACACTTTTTCGCCATATCATCTTAATACCACATATTATGTCATTGCCATATTTATAAATTACAACATATTATATATTTATCATATCTCTAAATTAAAATATCATATATTTTAAATTTCACTAGCCACCGTATATTTTACAAATTGAGCTTGAAGTATAAATTTCACTTTATTACTAAATATTCTCAATCTTATTATCTCATTATTTCTATTGCACAAGCTAAGAATATCAAGTCATTGTCATTTCCTTTTTATGCTACCCTACCCACTCATGTTTCTACTCCAAATGAGGTATTGGGAAAACTATATGCATGGAAAAATAGATTCATTGTTATACCTCCATCTCTATGGTTGATAATGGGTTACACATTTCCAAGATAATTTAGAATTGTAATATTTTTAATATTCTTTCATATGCAATTTATAACTTATCTTTGTGCAAATAAGTGAAAGGTGATAAGACTTTGCTCTTTCTAAATTTCTTTAGTTCGGTTTATTTTATTTGAGGGGTGACTTTTCTACCTATATTTTTACATAATTAATGATATATTATATCTTGTTATATTAATAAAAATATGTTTTTAATTTAAAAAATAATTTAAAAAAAATAAAATTAAAAAAAACACTTTTAATAAATATAAGAAATAAATAACATAAATCCACTTAAACAAAAATTGTATGAAGTTTATGAATAATGAGTATTAGCCCCCTTTCAACCATAATGCAAGTCTGTAATTTTTTTGAATATGCATGTGGATTCAACTACCAACATTCTCCGTACTATAAATAACTATATTATTCCAAAAATAAATCATGGTAAACTAAACAACCATCACAAACTACAATGGTAAACAACATGGCAAGGCCATGAAAAAGTGAGGTGATTTTTTCTAAGCAGACTATTGTATAGGTTATAGTTATTTTTATCATTGTTTCCTAATTCTATTATGAATTATATTATCATTCTAATAACAATGAAAAGGAGACTACCATTATCATAAAATTTCATAGCATATAGGGTCTATTGTTAAATTTAACCCTGATAACTGACCAATATAGGTTTAATATTATCATGGCTAAGGTGTAGTAATTTAGAGATTAACAAAAAGTTAAAAAAAAAATTCTAAGAAATGCCCAACAAAAGAGTCATTTAATTTATAAAAATGATTTTAGAGAGAGAGAATTATAGAACAATAGTTTTACAAATAGAATCCAGTAACTAAAACCCCAAACCGAGAGGCTTGACCTGGTACTTATTTTTTTTGAGCATGAGGACTGAACCTCACCCAACTAACTTTTGAGCTTGCACAAGAATTGAACAAGAGACTTATAAAACAATGGTTTTGTAAATAGAATCTGGTAACCAAAACCCCAAACTGGGAGACTTGACCTAGTATTTATTTCTGTTGATCATAAAGATTGAACCCCACCCAGTTAGCTTTCGATCCCATATGAGAATTAAACAAGAGACTTATAGAATAACAATTTTTCAAATAGAATATAGTAACCAAAGCCCCAAACTAGGAGGCTTGACCTGGTACTTATTTCTATTGAGGATGAGCACTGAACCCCACCCAGCTAGCTTTCAAGCCTATATGGGAATTGAACAAGAGATTTATAGAACAATAGTTTTGCAAATAGAATCCAGTAACTAAAACCCCAAACTAGGAGGCTTGACCTGGTACTTGTTTCTATTGAGCATGCAGACTGAACCCTATCCAACTAGCTTTCAACCATGTACATGAATTGAATAAGAGACTTATAGAACAATAGTTTTGAAAATAGAATCCAATAACCAAAAACCCCAAACCGAGAGGCTTGACATGGTACTTGTTTCTGTTAAGCATGAGAACTAAACCCCACCAAGAGCTATGATAGACTGAAAATAAAAATCTTGATTTTATAGACTAGATCCACAAATAATCACAATAATTCACAAAACCTCAAATCAATTTATATAAAATGGGTATCCTATAAACATGTTCTGGCTTAAAATACAGTCAAAGAATAATTTAGACTAAGCATCTTATTAATCACAAGATTTAGTGTTGTAACTTGGATTTGATGCAAAAACCAATTGCCTTTCAAACTATCCTCCTTTTAATTCTTCAACAACCAGAAACATCTTCCTCCTTCCCTCTCCCCCACATCCTTTTATTTTTGAAAACTAAGGTTTTAAAAGTATTTTATATCTTGGTCTAGTGCCTTTATTCCTCCTAGTCATATATCCTTGGCATGAGGTCGACTACTGAATTCCAGATGTTGTTGACCTAGCCACCACCATATTTACTCTCTTTTCACCTGTATGGGTGATGCATTTATTTATTTGTATCAACTCCTCCAACTCTAGGGGACCCAATCTCAACACATTAATTGAATATTATATTATTGTAGGACCATATTTACATTTTTAATTGTAAAATATAGTTATAATTGTTCACATAATTAAGCTTTTAACCTTTTATTTATCATTTATTCAAAGCTAACATATTTATATTTATATTTACATTGATAATTATATTTATAAGAACATTTAGTTTGTGTTTTTTAATTTATTTTTTTGATATATATTGAGGGTTACAAAGGGACCTCACCTATACAATAGCAAGTAATATAGAAGGAAGGAAGAGGCTTATATAAGAGCATCCAACCATTCTTACCCAAAACAACAAATTCATATAAAAATGGGGTGGCCCAAAATAACCCAAGGAAAAAACCCTAATAAAAAATAAAAATATCAAAGCCCCAAGGTTGTGATGCTTATACATCTAAAAAAACCCTCTCAAGAATTAGGATAAACATCAACATGACAAAATCATTGTGTGTGTGTGTGTGTGTGTGTGTGTGTGTGTGTGTGTGTGTGTGTGTGTGTGTGTGTGTGTGTGTGTGTGTGTGTGTGTGTGTGTGTGTGTGTGTGTGTGTGTACGCACATGTGTGTGTATGCACGTGTGCTAATTAGTCATTTCCATGTCTACCATGGCAATGCTCGAACCTTGCATAATTTGGATTTGAGAACATCACCCTCCATGTTGGTATGCAGAGTGTAGAAGCCTTTATGGCTAAATTTGTGCCTCAATTAGCCACCCTCTGTCTCTATTCCATCTGCTTCCTAGGAGTGTTTTTACTGGGAGAAGACCCATCCCAATCCAACCACATCCACCATATCTTGCAACCTCCTCTACATGTGTACTAAGATTGATCTTTGTGTGACCTAATTTGACAGTAAATATATCACCCCATCTTATTTCCCATCTAAGCCCTTCAGTGCCACTACTATGCCCCTGTCTTCACAAAAATTGACCAAGTACTTAGTTGTCAATATCATATTTTTATAATAAAATTAGCCTAATATCTTGTCCAGGTAAGGAAATAGTGCCATGAGTGTTTCCATAGAGAAGGTTGACACCACCCTCTCGATTAGACTTTCCTCAATATGCACTAGTATTTCTCATAATTTCAAGAAACACTCCTCTAATTCATGAAATACCACTAGTGGAATCAATGCCATGTAGTTTGAGCCATAAAAGGGAAGCTTAGTACTAGTTTTTGTCTTGAGCTTACTCAACCAAGTGCATAGACCACCTCTCAAGCCATGCCACACTAATGTTTATACCACCTATCTAGTTGCCACCCCATCCTTAACCACTCTTAGTAAGTTACTAGAAAATGTTGATGCCACATCAAAAGTAGTCTTGTTTCACCAAACCACCTAAAAATATCCCAAAACTTGAATTGATTTTATTGCATCCAATGTTTCCACATTCAGTGTCCAAAAAATAGCTTCATCTTGTGGTCTAAAATACTATCATGGAAAGCCATTTCTTGATTGTCTGCCTTGAGGGATAACACCAAAATGATCACCAATAAATTTGTCACTATAGTATTCATGGCTTCCATTAGGAGTGCCCAAATATTTCACATAAAAATATGGAAATCTCCATAAAGGATTATAATGCCCTCAAATGCACCTTTAAACCATAATTATAGAATCTGAATTTGATCATTTCACATGTTGCATCATTGAAGGCAAATCATGTCAGTGAAGTCTTAGCCTAGTTGTGTATCATTTTATTAGATATCATCCCAGAACTATTTTCATGCTTAGATTTGATCAATCTCATCTGTGCCTAACCATGTATCCTAATGATTGTCAATGATTAGGTCATTATTCTAGTCAACCCTCGGAATTGGCCTTTCTATTTGTTTCCCTATAACAGTGACTAACCATCTAGGATTTTAGTTTGTCTAAAGATGGCCAAGTTTTTGCCAAAATGTTGTTGAGTTCCAAGCCTTATCTATTGGTTGCTCAATACATCCACCATGATCTTAGAATTTCCTTCTATCACCAATTTCTCAATGCCAGATTCAAGTGCCAATTGAATTCCCAACATTACTATTTTCACTTCAACCTCATTATTCATTTTATCTTGTAGTTTCACTGACAAGGATTTAATAAGATATCCATAATAATCACTAATGCAACATCCTACTCTAGATGCATTTGAATCACCTTTTGCTGCTCCATCAAAGTTTAACTTTAAAAATCGCACATGAGGAAGAATACAAGAAGCAATTTTATGAGTTATCAAAGGGATCTTGCTTACCCTTTACCCATTAACGAGGTAGTTTTTTTTAATTTTATTTACATTGAAAAATATAATTAAATATTTTGAAATATATTTAATAATTATAAGTAATAAAATTAAGATTAATTATTTTTATATGATTGTATTTATTTGTCTTAAGTCATCTTCTATAATGAATCGTTATAATTTATATTGATATTTTAACTTATGTATTTTTTTTGTTATAATTTTAAGGTAAGGAACCTAGTTAACACAAAATTATATGGGAAAATTTGTCATTAAATATTATAATAACTATTCATTAAGGTCATCTTAAAATGAATTAAAATACATATGAATATATATATTTAAATAATAAAAATAAACTAGTAATAACACCTAATGGTGCAAGGGTGGGTTGATAGGTATAACATTTAATATGTTAAGAAACAAATATTGTGCACCTTCATTTATCTATATAATTTATTGTTCTTCAAAATGACTATACAATAAATTTAAAGAGAGAATGATGTTTACATTTTTTTAATTAATATTCTTTTAAGCATATTAATATTTGTGTTTTATCTATAAACAAAATTAAAGGTAGTTTTTAGGAGTAGGGTATGGGCATCCTTCAAAGTATAATGGAAAGGGGGATTTTACATATGTTGAACAAGGTATGGGTTTTTTGTGTTTTTACCATGATGCCTCTACACAATAAGTGTGGTGCCCACAAACTTGCTTTTTAAAAATTTATTGCATGCAAATTTATAGGGTGATGAACATTCAAATTAATGAGGATCACATCCACAAATAATCACCAAAATGAAAAATATAGGCCATTAGACACAACAAGAAGAGTAAAATAATGGTCTTTTAATATATAATATAGAATGCAGAATACATAATGCTTTTATAAAGGGAGATAAGTAGTATAAATAGCTTATGCAAGATCAAGCTATCCTTTTTGAGTAAGTATTAAATACACACTTCTCTAAATATGTGAACATACTAATTATACTTAGTGTAAAAGATAACTTCAAAATCTAACTTAATATTAGTGAATATATAATAACGCACCAACACGCCCTTTTAAGTTCAACTTAGGGAGGTCTATACAAAGTAAGAAAACTAGT
The DNA here is from genome assembly GCA_037957365.1 of Torreya grandis. Lineage (NCBI taxonomy): Eukaryota > Viridiplantae > Streptophyta > Pinopsida > Cupressales > Taxaceae > Torreya > Torreya grandis. The sequence continues at coordinate 615,128 of JARHVA010000004.1, read as the reverse complement.
AATCCTCTAAGAATAGGTCCCAATAATTAGGCCTGATGAGGTACCCATGTACAATAAGTACACATTGGAAAAAATGAGATACGACATAAAGGTATCTGAAAAAACTAGCAACAACAACAAAATAATGTTGAAGAAGGTTCACTGGATGGAACAAAGGTCATCAAACACAAATGCACTTAATGGATTTGAAATTTAACAAGGAACTCAATCCTTTATGAGTGGTTTGGATCCATTACTTGATCAAAAAAAATGACATTATATTCAATATATTAGATCCTTACAAAAAAGAGATTATCTGAGTTGTATAAATTGTAAAAAAGTTCACCAATCTAAATTTGATCAATTGCTTGAAATAGAAGATACAATGTGTCAAAGGTTAGCAAGGAGCATGACACCTGAATAAGTAGAATCTACACCACACCCCCCATATTTATAACTAGTTGGAGGGACATAAAAAATCTATAAGTGTGAATGAATCCAACTACCCAAACATGAACAAGCTAACATTGCATGCACCAAAATAGCTCCACATCAAGCTGAAGGGGATAGTTGAACTATCAAAAAAGAAAAGATGAGACTAAGGTTCACCATAATAGCTACACTTCAAGTTGCATAAGACTTTAAACATGTCAAAAAAGTGTCAAAGATAGAGATAAAATATCTCTAAAAAAGATGGCCTTGGTGCTGATTGGAGAATCAAGTAATTGAAGTAGTGAAAAAAATCCTTGAAATAGAGCACACAACATAAAGATAGAAAAGGCTAAAGGAGAAAACCCCCCATGGTAATTTATAACTCAATGAAACTAAAAAATGATCCCATAAAAAACAAACCCACCAAATAACATAAGGAACTCCATAATGTTGTCAATCTATAAAATATGCCATCAAGAATCATAAGAGTTTCTCATAAAACAAAAAAGTAGTGTGTGAACAAAGAGGTTGAATAGTGGAGGAATCACACTGGTATAATTCTCTCAAAGCACACTGAAGATGTCATAACAAGTGATCTAAAATCCATCCCAGATGACTATGGATGGTGGTTGATGATGCTTACATGTGAGTAGGTGAAAATGACATAAAAGGTGCATGTGAGGAAACATCCAAAAGTGTGTTAGGTGATCATTCTTGACTAGATAAATCTTAGGGTGTTTAGGCCTGAGTGATGGTGTAACAGAGCTCAAGTGTTGTTCAATATACTCATGTAGATTAGAGAGACTAAAAACTGGAGCTATTTCATCAACTAACTCTAATGAAGATAAAGTACCTACATTGAAACCAATACCATGGTGATAATTGCTACTTAGGCAATATCTTATCATAAATGCTTCTTATTTTATTAAAGCACATTTTGAAAATTATGAATGTATTTTTTTTCTAATATTAATATTACAATTTTCAACTATATCAATAATACGTAAAAAGTGTATAATTTTTTAAATTATTTTGTAAAATCCTTCATCTTCTTTATGACTCTTATTAATCATGAATCTCTATAATTATATTTGTTTCTCACTTCAAAGTAAGACTATTAATTTGAATAATTCAATTCTCTATAATATGATAAAAATAATTAATTAATTTAAATTTTAAATTTCAACAATTATATGCTAATAAAATGAATTATTAAATCGTATTATAAAAATTCTAATAATAACGATATTACAAAATTTATTAATTACATTCTTTAAAATATCAATATATTCATATATTAATTTTCATACGACAAAATAATATCAATATAACACTAATTTTATGATCAATTATGAATAAATACTACTAATGCTAGGTAACATTTATTGGTTATGAATAAACATTATTAATATTTTGTAACTTAATCATGTGGTTTGGTAAGAAAACTATCACCTATTAAGTACATGTCCACAAACATGATTTAATTAATTCAATTATATGCAATTTGATATAAAATATTTAGTGATAAGACTATCCAAATTGTAATTCTTATACTTATATACAAATACTCAACCATAAATAATTTTTAATTTAAAGGTAGGGATTAGCTGCTACGTGGCCCTTGTTAAATCATCACCCTTTGAAAATTATTTTTCACTTTCTTGACAAAAAATACCCACTTTATAAAATTGAATAAAAAACCTATACCACTTAGGTGCCAATACCATTATACCACTTTATATTACAAAACATATGGCATTTAATCTTTTTAGTTTTTGAAGCTAAGTCACTACCTGCATTTAAAAGATATAGAGTTTGTGCACTTGTAATATTGCACATTTGTACCTCCAACAAAATAATTATTATAACACATAAGCCACTCACTTGTGGACATAAATAGGTTTGGTTAGTGGATAATTTTACAATAATTGCATTTGTAGCGTCGATGAAGGAGGGATTTCACAATGGGATATGGATATAAAATGCATGATGAATGGAGTTTAAATAAAAATGCACATTTCAGAAACTTCAATTAAAAGCATACAATATCAATTCAAAATCATAGTACCTCAAAATATCATACAATGTTGATCCAAATTCCAAGTACATCCTTAAACAATTCTTTGTTAAAAAACACCGAGTCAAAACCCTTATACAAAGCCAATATATTAATGTCATACAACCAACTTGAAGTGCTCATATTATATCAACTAATGCATGCATAATGCCAAGATAAATATATGGGGTGGCCTTCAATAAAACCTTTGAAAAACAAATACACACTGTCATAATTTTTTTTTAGGATCCATATTGTTTTTATTAAAAAATATTGTGTTATAGTATCATATCTAAAGTGTTGAAAAAATCTAAAAAATGCTCAAATTTGAATATGTTAGAACATGGACAAGTTTACAATCAATCCTAGGGTTTTGGTATGTTTTGGACTCAATAACATAGATTAGAAGTACCCAAAATGCTCCTATCAAAAGTTTATTGCTGAGTCGGCTAAAAAAGGTATGAAAAATGTGTGCAAGAAGGGCTCAATCTAGAAATGTTGGTAGATTCATAAAGGGAAGAAGCATAATGATTTCATAACAATTAGAAATGGATGCGAAAGGAAGTGATGATACCATCTCAAAGTGATGAAAACTCATTAGTAAGGATCACTTTCACATATCAACACCACATTACAAAGCATAAGCCATTGAACATAACAAGAAGAGGAAAATAATGGTCTTTAAATATAGAATACAAAATTAATAATACAAAATGCTTGTATATATGGATATGATGGGTATAAATAGCTTATGTAAGAGCAACCTTCTATTTCCCTATTGATTCCACTAAAGGTGGCTTCCAAAAAGTGTGGTAGCACATATGAGGTGAGTAAATAGTAAATACACACTTCTCTAAATATATGCACATATTAATTATACTTAGTGGAAAATTTAAATTCCTAAGTTTATTTAATATCAGCACATCTAGAATAATGTACCAAAAAAATGACAAATTCAATGCCCCTTTACTCACATGATCTCTATCATTTGATCACTAGGATTTATTGATGGCCTAGAGTGATTTGTAAACTTTTGAGCAAATTTTAATGGTAAATGTAAAAAAATAATAAATATATTCAAAGTGAAAAATTAATAAATATATTCAAAGTGTGATGATCTCAATATGGTGACCATATTAAGGGGATGTGATTGTCAACAACCCATGAACATTCTAACTTGACCTTTATATTATATTAAATATGTATTTTTTATGTTTCCTTCCTTATCCATGAATTTAAGTTAGAGTATATATATTTACACACACTTATAGTGTCACTCACTCACTCACACACACACACACACACAAAAAAAAAAAAAAAAAACACAAGTGGCTATTCAAAATAAATGATACACATTCAATATAATTTTGAGGTGATGGGGACCCAATAACATGTAGTAACTATGGCTAAACCATGTCTAAAAGTATGTGGGAATATAACCTATAGGGAGATCAAAAGTGGTAATTAAGAGAATGGAATAAAATTTAGTCTAATATGCTAATTTATACATTGACCCAATTAGCCATTTTTAAAAGGAAAATGTACTTTTTTCCAAATGGCAAATATTAGACACTAAAATCACTCTTGCTTAAAAATGGGGAAGAAATAATAGTAGGGTTATTTTTATTACCTTCACTTTTCCATAAATGATTGTGTACCCTACCTCTTCATGTTATGATATCATGGACCTTCATATCCAATATAAGCCTAAGATGAATAATAGAAGAGGGATATTGTTTATCACTACCATGAGGTCTTAAGGAAGAAAAAATGAAAGAGACATATTATCCATTTCCCTTCAAATATTGATTGTAAGCATTTGAAATTAAACATTCGAGGAAGTAACCAATTAAATCTATTGGGGTTTTCACTCTACTAGGGTTTCCTCCATGCTTGCCATTAAGTCAAACTTTGTTTTTCTACCTACCTAGTCTTGTGTCATACCATGACCTTAGTCACCTATAGGACTTGCATTTATTATTCTTTTAGGGTTTCTTGCCTATGGGTGAGGCCATCCTTTATAATAACTTCTCCACATTCTATCCTGGCTATTTTAGCTATGGAAAAGAATGGTGGATTGGTGAGTAATGGCCTCCTATAAACACCTGAGGAAGTTTGTCCTAAAGGTTTACCATGAGGTAACGTTTAAGAACCTAATGTTATATTTCCCATTCTTGAATTTAATTATGCATGTTAATGGTTAGAACAATTTCATTTAATAGGCTATTTTGTTGGGAGAATCCCCTCTGAAAGCATGATATGATCCTAGGTTCAAACCCCTTGGGCAACTCATTACATTAAGCTAGAGAGTGTCCAAAACATGACTAAAGGATTTTTCCTCTTTCGCTTCTCTAACCCTTCCCATGTAGGAGGAATCCTCCATAGGTCTACCACTTGGTACATCAAGAACTTGCTTATGGTTTTCTCCTCCTAGACATGAGACTTTGTGGTCTCAAAGCACACCACTCTTAAATTCCCTATTTGGGTTGAATTTATAGGTTGCTTACTCGCCTATTGACACTTTATTCACCAAATAGCATCTTCTATAGGCCATGTGGTTTGTCATGAACAAAATTGGTTATACTCTGCTAGACCACAAAAAAGGGTCTGTGTAGAAGTAGACTTCTCTCGAGACCTCAAGGAGTTTGTGGAAATTCAAGTCAGAAATGTGAGGCACTCTTAATGAGTCCTATATATCAACTTGCCTAACACTTGTTTTAGTTTCCAAGCCACATACCATGATATATAGGATTGTCCCCTTTAGTTGGCTCACAATAATGCACCCAATTTATCTTCTTGTCCCCCTAAGCCCTCTTCAAAAGATAGAAAAAAATCAATTGAAGATATATAGACTATGGTAGGGAAGAAGAACTCTCATGCCAAAGTCATAAACATGGTTATCACTCCCAAAGGAGGTAAGTTGTCTTCGAGCAATGGATCACAAGAGCAGTTTCCTATTGAGAAGAACCATATCTAACTGAAGCCTTGAAATTGGTATAAAATCTTAGGGTGTTCAACAACCCTCTAGATGCTAACATCTTATCCCAAGGTTTTAAGCCACTATGCCTAACTCTTTTGGATTTTTAGACTCATATCTAGCTACTCTTCTACTTACTTCTTAGTGAGATATGCCCAAATGCTCTTGTAGCCCTCCTCAGAGGAATGATGAGGTAGATGAAAGAGATTTTTAGGATGACCCTGATTTGAGTAAATAATATGAGTTTTTGAGGGCCAACAGTAGGTAATTTTTGTAGAATCCATATGATGCCCTAGAATGGCTAAACTCGGAGGACATATCCCTTGACACTCATCATCTATGAATTGTTTTTCATGGAATGTTCAACGTCTCATATACCCAAAATTCAAGTTTATTGTGTGTGATTTTAGAAGGGAGTTTCCTGAGATGGATATTCTCTATTTACAAGAAGTCAAGGTGGTAGATTTTTTATTAAAAACTATTTGTAATTCCATCTATAATGATAGTATCATTCTTCATAGTAACCATGCCACAAGATGTGGAGGGGTGATCAATTTTATTTATCCAAGGTGGCAGCCACACTTAGTATAATTTGGCATAGACCCCACCAACCAATTAATATGGGTTCTTTTTAGCATTGAAAGCCACACTTTTGGATTTATTAATATTTATACCTCAAATGATGCCTTGGAGAGCACCTATTTATGGTGGTGGATAGTGGATGATCTCCCCAACACCCATTGGGTATTATGTGGTGACTTTAATATGGTGACATCTCTCGAGGATAAAATGGGCCACTTGCCTATGAGATGGCCAGCTAGAGAAATGGAGGCATGGTTATACATGCTCACTAAATGGGGTCTTTATGACCCCAATTTAACTTGTTGACCTACATATGGAGTTTGGTACACTTGGAGTAATTAAAAGGAAGGCCCATCTCAAATTCTAAAGAATCTAGATAGGGAAATGATGTCCACCCAAATGTACTTCTCTTTTGATAATGATTTTTCTCCTCTGGTACAGGTGCTACCAAATTTTGGGATTTCTGATCACTCTCTTATTTGGTTTTGAGTGACATGGAAGTTTATGAAACCCAATTAAATTCACAAAATTAAATTCTTATTTAACACCTCCTTGATCAAGCATAGGCCCACAATGGCACACATTAGGAGAGTTTGGAATTTATATCGACATCCTTCCCAAGATTTTGGTTGGATTCTCTAATGGGATGATGCCATTAAAAGAACCTCCCACTTTATATGGATCTATGGCTCCTAGATTTCCAAAATTTAGAGACATTCTTACTCTGCTACCACCTTAGAACTGAGCTACATGGCTCTAGCCATGCAAAAAGACCCCTTTAATGACATCTTGTAGGTTAGAGTTGCTTCCTCATGACATCACATTCATATTGCAGATAACTATAATGCCTAGGGAGCCCACGTCAAATCCAGGCTTCATTGGCTTAGGATGGGGACAAAGCTTCTAAGGAGTTCTTTCAAATTTTGTGAGCCAAGAACTTGAAGCAACAAATACAAGTCATTTATAAGGTTGGAAACAAACTCACAAGGACTCTACAGATAGTGCAAGATTTTATTGTCCATTACCAAAAAGTGTTTAAAGCTCAAATGTCTTCAGTTGAGCATGAAACTACCCTTCAATAATGCCTTTCAATGGTGCCATGAAAAATCACTCTTGCCCAGTGGGTGGTTTACGATAGGCCCCTCACTATCAATGATTTTCATGAAACAATGTCTCACATGGATAATGACAATGCTCTCAAAATTGATGGATTCCCCTATGAATTCTATAAAACTCTTTGGGACCTTATGGGAAATGACTAGCATAAGTTTTATCAAGAAGCATTTTTTAAGCATTCTCTAGGTAAAAATATAAATAAAGGAAATATCATATTCATACCTAAGCAGGGAGATCTTGAGTTGATCTGTAACTAGTGGCCCATCACCCTCCTAAATGTATCTTGTAAGATCATTGCCAAGGTTCTAGCAGTCTAACTATGTAATATACTATCTCTCATTGTGTATCTAGAACAAACAGGTTTCATCAATAGCTGTTATATTTTGGATAACATCATTACCATTTGGGAAGGCATGGAATGGGCCAAATAGTTTAAGCAACAGGTTATGTTCACCAAAATTGACTTAAAAAAAGCCTATGATCACATCGAATGGACATTTATTCTATCCATGCTTCAAGCACTAGGCTTCGAGCTTATATTCATCCAAACCATTTAGATGCTCTTCTCAGATGCCTCAATTGTCCTTTCCATTAATGGAGTCACCTATGAATAATTTGGCTTGTTCTATTCTATTCATCAAGGGTGCCTATTGGCTCCTACCTTGTATGTGCTTGTAGCTGAGGGTTTTGGATATTTTCTTAGTAATGCCCAAGCTCTAGGCCTTGTTAATGGAATTTATCTCCCTCCTGATGCTATGAACTTACATGAAGATATGCAAATTCTCAATGGACACTTTGTGGATGACTCCTTCCTTACTCTCATTGAGGATGAAACCAATGTGGAAAATGCCTTATAGTGTCTTGACACCTTCTACATGGCCTCTAACTCCAGCATCCAATAACAAAAAACTCATTTCTATAGATAATCATACCTCCTTATACTGGCGTGAGCTTCTAAATTTGGTTGGAAGTGGATCTAACATGATAAAATCTTTAAATTTCTTGGTAGAGTTGCTAAAAATCTAGAATACTGGGTGACCAAGTCTCTTTTATTAGCAACAAAATTCCAAATCTAATAAAAACTTCTTTCATCCACCCATGTATACTACTTGTCATGTTGGGTGCCTTTTAAAAAATCTGACCAGGAGTTAGATAAATTGCTCAGATATTTCATTTGGGCCAATTCCCCATAGGGTAAAGGATTCCATAGGGTCTCTTGGGAATATTGTTACCTCATGTGTGATGTTGGAGGGATGGGGCTCATAAATATAACCCAGAAAGGAATTACCTCATGTGCCAAATGGATTGTGTGGGCCATTGAGGGTGAAGAAGCTTGGAAGGTGTTGTTCAGACACTATATCTCCTCAAGCTTGCCTAAGAGCAAAAAGGCATAGAAAGGGATCAACTTCCCTAATTTACTCTTCATTTATTCTCCTATCCAAATAATAGTGTCCTTTGTGGCCAAAAGCATATAAAAGGCCTAGGAAAAGATTAAACCATGGCTACTTTAGAATGGCTCCAATTTTTAGACTGGGCTCTCTACTAACTTCCATTCTCTCTAGTGGTATCTTATTCTATATTAAAATGAAATGTCCCTGGTAGAAGTTACTTGGGTCAAAACTCTCAAGATATTTTATAGGTGCTCTCACTCTTGGCTATCCTAAGAGGAGGAAAAATCTAAATTTTGGTTAGCCAATGTGGACTAGGAGTCTTATTAAGAGATACTCAATGTCGTCCTAACTTCCACGATCCATAAAATATTGATCCATTTCACTTAGATATGGTGGAAGGAATAAAAATGGTATGTCAAAACCCATTTTCATAATTACACTCATCGATTTGGTTACGCATGGCTCACCCCCCATTTTCCCATGGTTGATAAGCTTGACACCTGTTAAGGGCTACACTCATATGTTAAAATGTTGATATTTCAATTCAAAACTATTTAGGGGGCTTATGTAGAGCCTAAGATTGCTTAATTTGCTTGTTGTATATTTTACCAAGGCTTGCCTATTGGCAGAAGACTTGTCTAGCTTGGAGTCCACCTACTTACTTGCCCCTTTTGTTGCCACCTTGAGATACTTCCTCATCTTTTCTGGTAATGTCCCAAATCTTAAAGGGTCTGGACTTGGATCCATGATCTTTTCAGGCCTTTACAGACTAAATTATTCTTTTTTGGCATATCTTCCTTAGAGATAAACCTATGATGCCCTTCAAATACATGCAAGTCTGGCATACTTTTAGAGTGGAGATTCTCTTCTAGATTTTGAAATAAAGAAATAATTATGTGTTTAATCATGTTTATGCTAATTATAATATTTTTTAAATGCACAAATATTCTACCATCTCCAATGTTATTTTTAAAATTCAAATCTAAGCCAATAAAGTGGTTATGAAGCTTGGGCATCTGTAGGATCTCCTCTCCCATTGGGGAGATGCTCCTTGTGTTATGGCTTAGGTTTTGCCTTCTCCACCCAGGGATCCTAGATTGGATGATATATTTCCTTGGCCACCTCATGGTAGGAATCATCACAACCATTCTAATTGTTTCTCTCATAGCAGCACCCCATACCAAGGTGTTTCCCCTCCTAGGTAGCAGCAAGGGTGGCAACCACCACCCCCTTCCACTACTAGGTAGGATGGTTGGGGTGCTCTTCCTCCTCATTCATATCCATATGTTTGGAGGGAACCACTTAGAGGCTAAATGGATGTGATGGATAATTTCTCTAGGATTTATTTGGCCATTTTTCCCACTCAGACACATGTAGAAGATGATGACACAAACACTGTCCAAGTTAGTGGTTGGGAGCTTATTCTAGATGACAATGATTTACAAAGCTCGGGCTGGGGTCCTGATGATATGGATCCTCCACCTTTTGGCCTTGCTCTCACTGCATATAATTTATCTTTTTAATGACTTTGTGACTTGTTTCTAGGAATTTCCTAGATTATGATACTTTTGATTTTGCTCTTAGGCTCTGCCTAGTGTGATGTGGCATGCTTTCATACTACCTTTTTTTTTTGTGAATTATTTGTATATTTATGTTAAGTTTATATATATATATTCCATTAAAAAAAAATTAAACATTTAGGAAATATGTGTTACTAAAGAGAGCTACAATTTCATCATTTAAGATATTATCTTGAATTTTATTATAGCTGAATTGAATCCATTTCATTACATGAGTTGTAATTTTTTTTATATTTCAGGACATAAACATTTAATTAGGATGATATTAACTTTCTTTACAATATATAAACTATTTGCATCAATTGTAGTCATATTAGGGTTTCACTTATATAAATAAGGGCAAATGATAAATCAAATCCTAAGTAAAACCTTAATAGAAGATAGATCTAACCCTATGAAAGTATGATACCATAAATTAAAAAAAACCTATGTATTTTCGTGCTCAAATCAATGATCAATTTCAATAGAGTTTTTTACTTCTTTGAGGTTTAAGTGATCTAAAATAGTGAAAATATATGCATTAATCATATTATGTAAAATATGAGAATAAAGTACTAATCTAATTGAAATTGATAATCTATATATTACACTATTTTAATTTAAGATTTAATAAGCAAGAGGGGAGATATGTATTTAGACTATTTCTATATTCTTTCACTCAAAATAGTCATCACTAATTTTGAAAATGTTTTTTGTATGGTCAATCACTGCACAAATAAAAAAAAGTGGCTCAAACCTGCCTAAATGTTGTTAGTAAACTATGACAATTGTAGAATCAATATTATCTTGTCTCTTCCTGTAATGTCCTCATATTTTGTGCAGGTATGTAAATACTATAAACCCTATACCTACACTTTTAGGTGCATCCTATGTATTTACTTGCATTTGGTCCTTTATGTTGATCTCTATTTTCCTTTTTATTCCATATATTTTATCTATTTTTGATTGAATTAATATGTAAACCTTCATAAAATAGATATTATGTTGACTATGATTAAAAACTAGCTCAAAAGTTCTACAAACAATGTCTTACTTGAAAATAGGGATTTAAATTACATTAAGACAAGTCCGTAAAATCAAGATAGGGCCACACTATGGAATCAAAACTAATTATGGTTGCTTCCTAGTTGATTGTGTGTTTTATTTTTTTCTTATGAGGAGTTACTGATTAATTATGTGTGTTGATATTGTACACAAAAGACCTATAAAACATAAACCCTTGTTCCTACACAATAAACACAATAGAGATAAAATTCCAAAAGTGTGGAATAGGGTTAGGGGAATAGTCAAGCTATCTTTAAAAAAACCTACATAATTTGAGCACTACTTACATATCCCAAATGGGATTCAGACCAATGTATTTCTCCTGCTTAGGGTAATTGTGTGATAAGTGATTGTGAAAATATAAGACGGTAGCTATAATATTTATTAAAATTATTGAAGATGGATACCCTTGACCTAAAATATAATATATATAAACTTGGTGTATGAATTTTAAAATGCAATAGACTTTAAATTGAAAGAAATAGTGTTCCTTTGATCAGTGTGAATTAGAATTTCCCAAATGATCATTAAATGTATTTAGAAAAGCCTTGATGTGCTTATATTTAGGAATCTTTTAATATTTTCACTAACTGACCTTTAAAATGTGTGGCAGAGCCATTGTGAAATGTTTCAATTTAAAAAAGTGATAGTTGGAGTGTAGGGCAAAAGTTCATGCTAGTGGACAAGGTCGTAGTGTGGCCCTATCCAAAAAAGATAAAGACTATTGGAAGAGGTTTGACAAGAACCTATAGGATAAATATGGATGAATGATGTTGAAAAATGGATGCTTGTATGATAATTTTAATGTTTTAAAGGCAATAAAGGCTCTCATTATAGATTTCAAGTTAATTAAATGAAAAATAAACCAATAAATGTAAGTATGTTAAGATTTAACATTTATGAAGTACTTAATGATTTATTTTGTGTCTACATTTTCTCACACTTTAGTATAGCGATGTAACAAAGTGAAATTACTAGATTAAAGTAGATACAAACCTAAGTGTGTATACACACTTTATTTTTTGATGTAAAACTTGATTGTGCATGAAGCCTTAATGCAAAACCTACAATAATGCCATTGAAATTAGTTATTATCCATAGTTGAAAGTTGAAAATATGGAACTTGAAATTTGAATTTTGAAAAGAGAGTAAGGAAAGTGTACACCTGAAAGAGCATGCAATATTATTAACATGTAAATTTAAAGTGGATAATTACTTTCCTCTTTGTTGAGGTATTTAGAGAAATGTTGAACCTATGATGAATTGAGAGTGATCAAGTCTCAAATTGGAAACCATTTAATACTCTTGAGTTTGAAAGATGGTATGCTCCAATTCTCAATTGACTGTGTAGAGTAATTTGTAAAATATTTGAAGGGATGTAAATACCAAATGTATCTCACTACATATAAAAAGTGAAACAATAGGCATTGAATATCATTAGAATTTAATGTGTCCCAATTACAACATAAAGATGAATCACACTAATATAGATAGATCTAGATTCTATTTGAGCCTTTGAAACTTTTGAACTTGATAAAATTGAAATTGCCATGTAGTATCTTGAACATGAATGAATATCATGTCCCCTTATACCGTAGTATTTTTATATTAAATTTCCATTTAAATTTTTAAATTATTGAAACCTATAACTATTTTGAAACTTGCCACTTATAAATATAGGAATGAGTACATGTGTATATCACATGCCCCCATAATCTTTTTTTTTGAATCATGTTGTAATGTTTAAAACTATATAGTGCCATAAATCTTAAACTTTGCTCATGAGAATTTGGATTCTCAATACAAGACCATTGTGATGCCCCCATTTGAGATGAGAGACATATCCTTAAAGTCACTTATCTCAAAATAAAATTATAAAAAAGTTATAAAAATGTAGTCTGAATTTGAACAATTGAATTGGATTGCATCATAGTATTGAATATACCATTGAGTTACATATGAAACATGTGTTAGCTTGATATATCATTGAAGCACATAAGCATCACGTGCATTATATATATCATGGCACCAAATTAATATTAAAGAGTATGATTAATTCATGATATAAATCATGGCACCATAATAACAAATAATGAATTTACAAGTGATGCCATACAATATCATGTAATTTACATATAATGTCACACATGAGGCTAAAATGATAATACAAGGGACATGTGAATGTCACATAAAGATACAAATCCATGGGCCACATGAAAATGGAATAATAATGCCATATAAGCAAAGAATTTACACATACAAAGCCAATGGACACACACAATAAGTAATAAATTTGTAACCTATTATGTAATAAGGTAAGAAAGAAGCTTAAATCAAATGAAACTAGTGTAGATATATCATATGTATCAATGTCATTATTAGTAAAAAAACAGATTTATGTAACATAAATAAAGTATGAATGATTATCAAAACATTTGTATGATATGAAGGTCAACATGGTAGAAATTTTGTGGATAAATACAACCCTTTTGTTTAAAAAGAATGAATAAATGACCTTAGCTTATCAAGGTTGTTGGGTACTAAAGGAATCTCAACATTGAAACCATGTAAAAGTATGTCTTGTATCACACTTAAATTCCTCATAAAAATAGTATGTATTGAAAAAGTGAAATATGTTATATATACAACTTATAATAAATAACATAAGGAAAGAAGTAAGCTAGCAACAATTAAAAATGCTTTTTAGGTCCTGATTTTGAATTTTGAATTTTTTTTAAATTTTTTTAAAAAATTTACATATTTGATTTTAATTTTTTTTTTTTCGATACTGGAATTGAAAAGATTTTAAAAATTATAATAAGTAAATATTCAAAAATATAAGAAGAGGGAGGGATTATTACAATACACAACAAGGTTGCTAAAGCATATAATGATAAGAAGGAAGGCAAGCCATGTAGGAATGAATCATAACCATGTAGTTAAAATTATTAAGATAAATAATAATGTACATGCTCCTTAATAGGAAAGAGATAAATGTGATAACGTTAGGGTAATGAAATATATATAATGATAGGTATGCAATAGTAAGAAAGAATGAGTGTGGAAAGCATTTATAATATATTTGCTTTGGAATATTAGAATTAATTCTAAAATTAAGAAGGCAAGTGCCCAAAATGAAAATCCAAGCTAAGGGATAGAAGAATTCTTGGATAAGGGATAGAATAATAGTAAAGTAAAATAAAAAAATATAAGGAAAAATGAAGGTATGTAGGAAACTAATCAAGAGACTCAACCCAATTAGTAGATTGGGAGGAAATAAAAAGTTCTATCTAACCAAACATCTCATCAAGAGGATGCACATATGTATACCCAATTACATTGTATGAAGGAATGACTTTTTGTAAAGAGGAAGTGCCAAAATGCCTCTGAATTTGAATTATGATCATATGTTGTAATATAACTCTCTGAATCATTGCTCATATGCGCATGTAAACATGTATATTCATGTGCCATAGGAGAAGATGTAACAACATGTACCTATGGTGAAGCTCTTTGAATAATTTGTTGTGACTTAGGAGACGAATATATCTTTTTAAGTGCTCATATCTACTTAAGAGAATATACCATGCTCTTTGTAATTAATTGAATATGCTCATGTGTAATTCTATCATACTCACAAGTAGATGGAGAAATTGATTCTATAATACGATCATGCTCATAAATAGATGGAGGGAATAATCATGTAATGTTCTTTGGAATATGTAAATCATGCTCTTGAGTAGTTTTGTATACTTTTTCATTACCATGTCACTCAATGATTATCTCAGGCAATTCATCTATAGGAGAAGTAAATAACATTGATTCTAAAAGATATTTATATTTGATTCTTAAAATTTTGAACACTTGATTATCATTTTAGACACCTAAATTACATTTAGTGTTGAAGTGCACTTAAAGCCTATTAATTATTATTTTTAATAGAATTCATGACATCTCCCTCCAAATTAAAA